>JBAMIB010000083.1:2570018-2580875 GCA_037177415.1 Kaempferia rotunda | reverse complement strand
AAAACGATCATACCGTAGTGTAGGATATCGAATATCCTATTAGGCCTTTGGTTGTTATTTAGGCTTGTACCTATAACTTGGTAAGATCATAACGTAATGTAGGATATTGAGTATCCTACCAGACTTTTGTTTGTTATTTAGACTCGTGCCTATATGCTAATGAGTTTAGACCGTAGTATAGCTTGTAGAACTTTACTCTTAAATATGGTTATTATTGCAACACTTAGATTGGTGAATATTAATGATCATATCATTAGTAACATACCTAGGTGTAGTTATAAGGTACTATGATCGGATGTGATTGTTTCAGTTTATTATTACATAGTGTATATCCTGTCGACCATTGTCTCCCATTCGTGGTTGAGAGAGTCGTCATCGACCATTGATATATCCTGTCAACTATTGTCTCTCATTCGTGGTTGAGAGAAGCGACCATTGGTATATCCCGTCGACCATTGTTTCCCATTCGTGGTTGAGAAGTCGTCAGGAAGCATGATACATACGACTCCCCACGGGACCATCCGTGGGAGTGTGTTGTCACCTATAGTCCGTGGCTAAATAGCTACGTGTATACCCTGTCTGCCCATGAGACCATCCGTGATAGAGTGTTCTCCCACATACAGTGGCCACTTGTATATCCTGTCTACCCACTGGACCATCTATGGTAAAACGTTCTTTCGCAGGCAGTGACTGTTTACATACCCTGATTGCTCATGAGACTATCCGTTGTAGAGTGTTCTCCCGCAGTCAATCACTGGGAGCTAGATATCTACATCATCCTGTCCGCCCGCTCACGGGATCATCTGTGGTAGAGCGTTCTCCCGCGGACAATGACTAGTTATATATCATGAGTGCCCACAAGACCCATTCGTAGTAACATGTGGTGCTAGTCAGGACTTTTTATATGCTTGTTATAATATGTTGGTTATGCATTTGTTCGTTGTATGATTGAATGTACAGTATGTACTCCCGAGTTATTGGTTACACCTGATTGAACATGTTAGAAGGTTATGATATTGATTATGATTTTATTAGTAGATGATTATAGTGACACTTTTACTTTTGTAGTAAGTATTTTTCTTAAGACTGCATCCTTTGATCTCCTTATATTTTGTATCAATGTACTATCTATCTTATACCCACTGAGTATTTTGTACTCACTTGAATGTACCTAAAAAGGATAAGATATATTATTAGAACAATAATATCTAAACTCTCTCACTTGGATAATTTTTCTCCTCTATTGGTAAGGGTAGTAATTCATGTTAGAAGGACAATATGACTTGTTGCGTCTCATTGAATAGATTGATTCCCATATTCCTATTTAATTAAATGACCTAGGCAACAATGTTGTGTCATATGCTTCAAAATGATTTGATTTACATGTTTAGCCTGGTCAATTCTTAATATTAATTATTCAATATGAAAAATCATATATATCTAATAATAATTAAAATTAAATTAAATATTTCATTAGTAATATGAGTAACATATAAGATTTGACCTAGTTGTTTTGTCATTGGATAGTGCTTATTGCTCAATGGCAACTTCTTCCTCTCCGCTTCCCTCTTCAAAGGAAATTGGGTCCCAAAATCCTAATTGTAGTAGCAAGTCTCCTTCATTGTCGTTATCGCCCTCGCCATTACGCTTATGGAGGCCCGCTGCTCAAAGGAATGTGAGGAATCAATGGTCAAAATTGTTCTCAAGCAAGACTCATTGGGCCAATGCTGTGTCCGAGGGGAGATCACATGCTACCTCACTTGTAAATGCATATCTCAATCAGAGGTGAGGGAAAAGTTTGTTTTATGATTTTTTTAGGTTTAATGGGTAAATAAGAAATTGGTTGAGCTACATTTGATGGTAGTTTTCTTTAGATACATGTCGTCAGTGAACTTGGGTGCTGCGAATGACATGTCAGAGATTCGAGAGAAGGCATGCCAAAAATTGGCTAATAAGCAGGTCTTCTTTTTGAATTTTCATCTTTCTTATCATGTTTATATCTCATAGACTTAGATTTGAATACATTTATTGTTTGTTCTTGGCCTAAGATGTTGATGACATTTTATTTCCAGGAAACATGTGGAAACTATTTTCTACTATCATACAAAAATATGGTATGCTCGGTAACTGGATAACTTGTGTCTCTTATTAGCTAAATTGAATTGACTTCTTCCTTTATAAAAAAATGTCATAGAGCAACACCACTGTTGGGTTTAGTACATTTTATTTTTGATTTAATTTATCTTCTTGATTTTTAATCTACTGCTTGCATTTTAGTAGCTATATGGAAGCATTCAAGTTGACTCCAGTTGAATAGTCAGTCCTGCATGTTTTTTCTTTTTACTTCCAGATCTTAATACAAATTCTCTAATCTCAATCCTTTTCAGGTACTCATAGTTGCTAAATTGGTCAAGTCAGCACAGTCTTTTCGATGTTTTCTTAACGGACCTGTTGTCAGCCCTCTGACACAATTTGGTGATAGTCCTGAATATGAGAATGATAGTGGAGATGGTGGTGGGGTACCCGTCTTTACATGTTTTTCAATCTCACACTTTGGTATGCTTTCTCCTTCGGTCAACATCTTACACATTAGATTGGTGGTTATGTGGATGGATCTTAGGTTGTATCGTTTGGAAGCACAATTTTATGCATTTTTAATTTTCTTCTCTTAGACCTTTGTTTGATAAATGGAAGATTTTGTTCCTATTGATATTAGTTTTCTTTGTTGGATCTCAGTATTTTACTATGTCATGTAATGCCATCCTGAGATGAAATCAAACAATCTAACACTAAAGAACTTGAAGAACACATACTTTGCTTCTGATTCGTTTTCAACTTGTGCTCTTAAAGCTGGAGTTGAGATGTGTCTAGTGGTACAAACTGAAAGAACTAAACTTGTTTTAAAATAAAATTTTATGCAACAAATGAATCAAATTGCAATCAGAACCAAGTTAAACAAAAGGTGAAATTTCTCAATTTGGTGGACTCAAACCTAAATATGTTTGATTTTAACTAGCCAACTTTAATTAGTTTTGCTTGAAAACGTTAAAGATGATATATTTATGAAATTGTTTTAAAAAAGAAAAGAGAAAACAATGTTTTTGCTGTTTGCTTCTATTTGTAATTACAAAAAGAAAATTTAGCTATAGATCTTTTCATTTGTTCTCAAATCTCATTAATCACTATTTTCTTTCAAAATTTAGCTACATTTCATTATGTTATTTCTTTTAGTCAGTAAATGATTTATTTCTTTAATGTAAGTCTCACAAATTATTGTTGATTTCTTCTTATTTGTGGAATGTCAGAGAATCTTGCATGGGAGCTAGTTGAGATGTTTATATCAGAATTAAGCTTAAAGGTACGTAATATTTGTATATTAAAATACTATGAACCTTTTGGTTGTTGCTGTTTCTTCTGATGATGGTGCTATGGTGCTGATCATTTTCCTGTGGCTATTGATAATCTTCATTTGGACAGCGGTTCCTGCTGGTTGAGTTTCTTTCACTCAGATGCGATGACAAAGGACAGAGTAATAAGTTAAAGTGGTCAGATGAACTCTATATTGGAGAATTTGATGATTTAATGATTAGTGGTCTGTGCACCGGAAACAATAGCCCGCCTCTATTTCCACAATTAAGAGGTCAACTACCTTGGAGTCCCTTAGACATAAAGGAATATCATCTTTTGAGTAGTGATGTTTTGCAGGTCAGTTGATATAGTAGGAACTGCATGCTTTTATTTGGTACAATTATGATCTCATTTCTGATCAATCCATGTTGATATTCAGTTCTTTGTTTACTACATCTCAATTGATTACATTCTTATATATTTTAGTTATCTCATTAAGTTGTTCTTTGGATCCCCATAGAATCTTCATGACTCATTAATCAGTTCACTTTTTATACTCTCATTTATGTTTTCTGAACCGTTTGAATGTTTCTATTGTTCTAAGTTATGCGATTGTGTCTAAAAGAAACAAAAAATTCAATAAACCACAATTTAGGAATACACAAGGTGTCTTCTCCATAATCCTGACGGCTAAAGTGTGATGATTGACAATATATAATATACATTCTTTCTTCCTCTCTTGGAACATTTTGTTCCCACATTTCTTATTTGTAAAATAAACTCTAAGGTTGTAAGGTCTTTTATGGTCCACTAAATACACTATTAGTGCAACCACTCTTTGAGGTCGGGATTGATCCATTATTTGATGGATTAAGTAGAGTTTAAGCTCAGATTGTTGTATTTGATATATGTATTTAAATCACACAAAACTTGGAGATATACACATGGAGAAAACTTGACGCAGCCAAGGTTGATTGAGGACTTGATGGCTCTTAGTTTGTGGAGATTGGAGAAAGATGACGTGGAGTATAAGAGTATGACCAAGCCAAAGAAGCAAACTACGTAGGCAGAGGCATGAAGGATGACATGAGGAAGATCCACATGTTTGATTGCATCTAAAGGACGAGTAGCTTGACAGGAGATAATTGCAAAGCACAAGCATAGCTCATTGTTAGATCGTAGGTGTGCTATTGTGGGGAGGGTGAATAGCACGAATAACAAGTTTAGTTGCTAATCAATTACGAGTAAAGTTACAACAACCAAGCCTTATTACACTAGGTGAAGTCGGTTATATGGATACCCTTGTATGCCCGCATATCCACCTTAACATTTTCATTTTTGCAATTCTCATCACTGCTCGTGCTCAAGTCATAGCCCAACATTCATCTCCATATAACATAACAAGTCTAACCATCGTTTTGTAAACTTTTCTTTAAATCTTAAAGGTACTTTATGATCATAAAGAATAACTCTCCTCCATTTTAACCATCTAACTTGTATTTTACATAAGACATCTCTCAATCCCTTTATATTTTTGTAAAAATGATGCTAAACACTTAAAACTCGTAGTTATAGACAACTCGTTGGCAGAAAATAATCCTAAATACTATTTCAGTTAACACAACGGAAAATAAACCAAACAATTCAAAGCTCATAAAGTTAGATACAATAATCACAAAAAAAAAACTAAGATTTAATGTGGTTCATAGCCCGTAGGCTACTTATCCATGGTCCTAAAGTCCTCACCGCAAATCCACTAACTTTCTCCTTTTTGATCTCAACTTAGGTATATGAAAACTCTTATAGTATAATAAATTTTACCGTCTCAAAAAATATATAGATTTAAGTGCAAAGATTGAAAGAACGTAAATGAAACAATTCTTTACAAGATCTAGAATAAGATTTCCTTCCTTTTGATTATACATCGGAAGAAGGATGCATGAGCTTGTAGATGGAGATCTCACCACTAGATTTCTGTGTTAGAGTAACATAAAATCTTTCTTAAAATCGTCATGCTTAGAGTAGAACTTTCAGAACTGTCATCGTAGAGTTGTATGCACGAATGCTGTTTCTTTTATAAATTTTACTACTCTCTAATTCATCAATTGACTTTCTCAATAGACTATTCAAGTCTCTATTTCATTTTGAAATTCATCAGTCTACTTTTCAAGCTCCTGTTCTATACAAAAATTTGATTGTACAAGCTCTATTCCATTTAATGCCAAACTGCAAAATCAAGTACATTGTGGTTTCTATCAGTTGACGGTACATGCACAGTAGTGACTCCATATAAACCACAGCCTCAATGATCATTCGTAGTATTGATTAATCGACTTTAATAGACCACCCAGTCAATTGATCCCATAATACAAATCTGGACTTTCTCGAATTTGGTATCTGCATTCTCCATGTGCAACAGTTGATTATTACCTTAGTATCAGCCGACTGAGGCACCATGACTCAAACCCTCTACACATGCTTGGTTGGGTTGTATCAACAATTCACCAATCTTGGAATGTACATTTTATGGGTGATTGCATCAACAGTGGTGAGTTGATTGTTGGAAGAAAATTAATGTAGGTAAGGGTAGTATCTTAACATTTGTGGACTTGACCTTAGAAGTGGTCAGAGTCATTGTATCAATCGTTTGGTACTGAACACTAGAAGACTGATGGTTGACTTGCGGATGTAACGACTTTGAACATTAGTGTTTTGTATTCACGATTGTCTGGTTGACTGATGAATTAATAAATTGTATCAGTTGACTCGTGAAACCCCAAACTCCAAATGAGTAGTTTTGAAATATGAACTAGGTTGTGGTGATATTCAGTTGGCCAATCTAGCTAGTTGAGTGGAGTTTATCAGTCATGGAATAGAATGTTATCGTTTGTGGTTGAGTCACGACTGATGCTATTGGAGCCAACATGGAAGGAGTCCTTAATAAAGCAACAACAATCACATTTCTTGACGTCAATAGTGGCTTAGTAGACTAATGAAAATTTCCAACCGATTGTTGTGTGTTGAATAATAACTGTCAAGAGGTCAGAAGAATGCCTATAAAAGGACTTTAAGGGATTTTGAAACTAATGTTTCTAGAAACATTTCTAGTAATCTCTAAGCCTTCTTGTATCCATTTGTGAGCTTTCAGTGTGAGCTTCAATGTAATTCATTCAAGTGAATTATTCGTGGGTTCTCCACCTCCCGTATTGATCGAGGAGAAAAATAGTGGCTGTTAGGAGTGATGTGCCTGAAGGATCGATAAGTCATGGATTAGGACCCTGGGAGTTATTGAACCACATTACATCCTTGAGTTTTATCTTTTGGTTTAATCTATGTTTTGATTTCTTTAATGTTGCTAAGTAATTAACAAGAATTTTTTAAGTTGTAAATTAGGGGCATTCACTATTTACCCTCTCTAGTTTAGTTGCACTAGTCTTATGCTACAATTACTTCCGGGTGAAAATCTAATTTTGTAGAAAGGGAAGGTTTCACTTATGCTACAATTGCTGGGAGGAGAGATCTAATTCTTGAGGAAAGGGGAATCACATGCCCCTCTCTCGGATGATTATGAAGAAAATATTTGGGCGAATTTCACTTAATATAGACAAAAACAAAGGAAAGAGTCATTGGATAAAAATTTCATTATGCTCTTTTCCTCTAACTTGGTAAGGTGCTTGTTGGTGATGATATTAAATGTGGACCTCAAGACATCACTTTGCGAGGTGACAAATGCCCTGCCATGATGGAAGTAGAGACATTATGCCCAAGGAAACAGGGCTGGAAGCCATTCAATGGATGTGAGGAGCTGCTTCACCATGTGGAGGAAGAGTGCAGTGGTGAAGCTAAACTAGTGCTATATGGTGCATGCTGTCATCCTCATTCAAACCATTATTTATACCAATTAGTTTAGAACCAATGTAGAAACTCTAGAATTGGACAAGAAAGCACTCATGTTATAGATCAATGAGCTGCAGAGAATAAGCAAAGGGATGAGAATCAAGGGCAACAAGGAATTCTACAGATGCAAGCGGTGGTGGAGAGGTGCAGTTGGAAAATGTTAGAAATGGTGCTTGCTAAATTTTGTTAGTGGTAGTTGGGTAGTTTCTCAGAAGTAGTAGAACAAAATGGATTTGACCGAGAAGAAAATGGATTGGTAATTTGGTCCTTTTATGCTCTCTCATCTCTTTTCTCTCTAACTTTGCATCACTAAGTAATCATCGTTACAATTTCCTCTCCTTGTTTTCCCTTCTCTCCTTTCCTTCACTCTCTTGTCTTAGATAATCTATAAAAGTTTGAATAATATTTATCTGATTAGTGAATAAGCTTTATATGGTAATTCCCTATAGATGTATGTTGCCGAGATAACAATATGAGTGCATATTAGTGGAAGATCAGTTTTTTTGGCAATATCCTTCAACATCGCAGATATGCTTCTCTGTAACATAAAAAAAATTGTTCTTTGACTTTTACATGAAAATATGCATAGTTACTTTTTCCCCCTTAAGTCATCTTTTTTTGCCTTTCAATGATATTTAGATTTCTAGGACCAGCTCCTAGATGTCATTTACCATTCAAGTGAGTATTTTTATTTTTTATTTATTTTTTTAAAATGTAGATATGGAGAACAATCTTTTATTTATATCTTAGGGTGATTTCTTATGCATGTAGGTGTACTTGACGGCCTGGATATCCGATGTAAATATTAATGTATATAGGTATGGCAAACTGAAGCTTTTATTTTTCACGCTTATTTTGGAAAACTTAAGCTTTGCTAAAATTATGATCACTTGTACTCAGATCTGATCACCACCAGATAATGTGCATTGATAATCTAGTATGTAGAAATTGCATGATGAGGACATATGAAAAATTAAAATATCAAATATGATGTTTGTTTTTAATCTTTTAGTAACGATTACTTCCAAACTTTTGATACTTAAACTTTTATGTGCGCATACCTTTGTCCACCCCCATTGATCAAGTGTGTATATTTTTTTTTGAAAATGAGTTTTTCAAACTCCTAAATTTCTGTGATTTTGTTATTTTCATACACTAGTCCGAATAAGACAATTTACATTATTTTGCTTAGACGAGTAAAGTGAACTGATTCATACTTTCATTGCTAACAATCTGTATGGTTCCAAATGTCATTACATTAACCTTTATCTTTACCTTTCAGGATAGAGGAAATATTCAATATCATTGAAGAAGAAGCACCAATCAAATTTTCTTGAGTTATTTCATTTTCTGAATGACGAAAGGTTAGCAAATCTTTGCGGTGTGAATTTTTGAATGATGAATATTTTGCATCTGGATGAGCAACGAATCTACGAAGATATACTCTACTTACACTTTTTGGCTTTGCGAGTCAACAAAGCTATTTAAGCTTTATTTGCTTGTCAGACTTTTGAAAATTGTGTTAAATAGTACAATCAAAGGATACCTCATTTTTTGGGGGACAACTTTTAATTATTTTTTAAACATTACTTGACAATGTAAGAACCCATTCACTTTTTTTTTTTAATGAGGTGAGTGTTCCTCAAGTATGGAGCAGAGATACATTTGTTCTTGTCATTGTGTCAGATAACTAGCAATTAGGAATACTCAGCATTTTGGTTGAAAACCTGAATGTTTCATAAATTGTTTCTACTTTTTGCTGTCTTCTTTGTTGGTACAGCCAGTACTAGAAAAGTTCCTTGTGCAAGTTACTGTTGTCTTGATGAATCAACTCGAGTATTCAAGCTACTGCACATTGTTTAAGGGTTACTTAGTAGACTTTGAGTTTGAAAACTGCTGCTTATGCTTCACACCTAGGGAATGACATTGACTACACTTGTAGAGTCACTTGTTTCTCTTAATTTTTGCAACTTTTGTTTTACTGCATTAATTTTATTGATGATGGATTCCGTTTTCAGTTATCTTCAGTTTCAATAGTTCTCATGTCTAAACTTCAAGTTATCATCACCAATAGCAGCCTTAGGAAGCTCATACTTTGTGTTTCTACATTTCTATGTTTTAATTTGAATAAGTTGATTGTTTTTTTTTTCTCAAATGGGGCCAAGATTCGGTTGATACTTTCTCATGTGGTATGAGTTGTGCCAGCCAACCCAGCTAAGCTGCAAACCTCGTAGCATTTCGCCTAAGCTAATCTCACCGGAGAGCATGTGGGAGTGAAAGCCGAAGCCAATTAAGACTCGAAATCACGACCCTCTCTTCAAGAACAAAAGTAGTATTGATAAACGTGTGATATCTTTCAAGTTTCCTTTGTGAACTCTTATCGAAGGTCGTAAATGGAAGGATATTTTATATCAATTCTGAAGTTTTTTTTTTCCCTTTATTTTTGATTAGCTGTTGATAATGAAAAGTGACAAAGAGAAGCATGCGTTGAGGATGGTGTGAATTGGTGACTTCCATTCGTTTCATTTTATAGGTAGAGGACTTCTAACCGAACTCTATCTAAATGTTCTAGGCCAACAATTATAAAATTGCCCCCGGCCCATCATGGATCAAAAAAACCTGGCTCGATCTGACCACAACTTGACACTCTAACTCACTTTGAGACTTAAAATCAGGCCCCGGTCCCAAATGGGTCTCAAACCAATTGAGCTTAACAAGTAGGAACAAAAGGAGTCATGATTCCCCTTTTCTCTCCAACTTCTCAAGCCCCTTCCCTTCCAGACCAATAGATTCATCCCAGGTTAGTAACCCTAATCCATCCATTCTTCCCTGTGTTTGCAATTGTATGAGATGCTGCAATTCTGGCGAAAGTCAAGGTCGCGGAGTGGATACCATGGTCATTGACGGCTATATGGTCGTCTTGCGTTGCTTCAATTGCCAATCTATTTGGATGATTTCTCCAGAAAAATGCTCCCTAGATGTTTAGGAACTTTTCCTCATTCGTGTTCAAGGTCTGGTGAAGTTTTTTTTTTTGTATCCAATATTTATTGAGCTCACGTCAAACTTTCGCCTTGTGTTACTTGTGATATCCGCATGGTATGTGACTTGATTCCCCTTTTTTTTTTCCGTTTACGCTGTCAGTTTGAATATATGGTATGAAAGTCATGTGCGCTGCTACAATTGAAAGATGAATATTGAACTGTTAACAACTGCTCGCCATGGGCAATTCTAAGATAATAAAAACATAACATATATGCAACATGATAATCATATACAATAATCTTGTCACAAGCAAATGGAATATATTATAGACATATGTTCAATAGTATCTTCAAGATATGCATCACGCAACCTAGTGCATATGTAATGTATGTGTCACTATTAAACTCCACTTTAGCCATCACGATATCTATGTGATTGGGTGGGCAGGACTGTAACAACTGCTCTGACTCTAGCTACCACTACTCCTAAGTGGCTGGTCGGATATGATGCTGAGTAGCTATCTAGTTACAACAAAAAGTTCTACTATATGCACACAACTCTACCACCGCTACCTCTGAGCTATTTAGTGGGCACTACAAGACAAGCTGCACCTAGACTCTAGCTACCACT
>JBAMIB010000083.1:2541546-2551763 GCA_037177415.1 Kaempferia rotunda | reverse complement strand
GGTACTTGCCTTAGGGCAAAGTTAACCAAGTATATAGAAGCTTTTTGGATTAATAAAGACGGCCACTATTTTTTCCCTTTCTCAATTTCTACACTCTCTCCTCTTTTTTCTCATCATAATTTCCCTCTCCTCATTGTCTTTCATCACACTTTCTCTCTCATCATACTTTTTCTACCTGTTTTCTCTCTTATATTCTTCTCTCTCATTCAACTTTCTCTCTCATCTCACTTTTCTCTTATTTTCTTCTAACGATAAAAAAGAAATTTTTGATTAATTCTAATAGAAAATATTTAACTAAACAAACATTATTTTTAAGAGTGATATTCATGCTCATACTCATTCTCATTCCACAATACTATCATTCTCATTTCCATTCCAATTCTTAGAAAAGTACGAAATGCCCCCTTAGTCTTCTCAAACAATAATCATTTGAAAAAATGATTAACCAAGTTGGGTAACGTCAAACCTGGGGTGACCGACCTGGCTCAATGGAAGTTTTCTACCGGCTACCAGAGTAAATCGAGAAGTACTCGTGGTGGACAGCCTAGAAGTGTAGCATCCCTTATTGTGAGTCTCACTTGGAGGAAAATTCTCTGTAAAAGCGCCGTAGTTGAGAATCAAACAATAATCATTTGAAAAGCATATGTAAATGTTGATTAGGTAAGATTTTTTAATGATAGAAATCTATTTTCTAATATTGTGCATTAGTTAGTGAAATTTTGGTAACTTCAAAGTAAAACAATACAATATTGTAATTGTTAGGACTTCCACATTCACGTTCAAGCATTGATATTATAACATTTAACTTATATTAAAACCAATGTAAAAATGTGTAAATTTTATCATGACATTGAACATGTTCAAATAATTATTTATTACAATTTTTTTTATCACCTAGTGCATGCGCACTAGGTGAGAGAACGTGGGAGGGCTATGGGTGGGTTCTCTCATATTATTTTTATTAAAAAAAATAATTTTTTAAAATTAAAAATTAAAAATTAAAAACTAATAAAAAAATTAAAATAATGGTATATTTTTATGAGATCAAAATAAAAAAAATTAAATGGCTGGTAAATCCACAACTAGTTAATAGTTATTTTAATAAAAAAATTAAATTTTTAATATAATGTACATATATAGTATGTGGACCGTCAATAATGAATATTAATATTAAAATAAATATGAGATAATAAAAATGTTAATTTAATGTGTATGTGACATGTGGACTATACACTTTTTGATAAGATAGTAAATATTATAATACCAACCAATATAGATACTTTTAATTATGTAAATGCTATAAAAATTAACATTTAGAACTATGACATAATGAGTTTAATTTCCACGGCTTAAGAAGTTTTATACAATATATATTCATCTTTTTTCAAGGAGTTTATACGTAATAAATAAAAGAAACTTCAGATTTACTAGTAGACGAATTAGGAAAAAAATTGTCTATTTTCAGAATTAATTGAGTGAAATTTGAATACTTAAATTATAAAAAACCATTAGTAAATGTATTTATTAAGGATTTATGTAGTAGATTATTTTATTTTTTTATACAAGATGAATATGATAATATATAAGGGGGTGTTTGGTTGGTGGGTTTAGGAATGAGAGAATGAAATGATAGTGAATAATAGTGTTTGGATTATAGGTTTGGGAATGAGAATTTGAGAATAATTTCCAAATATATGGGAATCACCAAACCCATATGACTTGGGGGTTTCATTTCCATTCCCATTTATTCACAAAAATTTTAAAAAGTAAAAATATTTTAAAATAAAAAAATAAAAAAAAAATTAAAAATTAATAAATAAATAAAAATTAAAAAAATTAAAATTAAAAATAAAAAAAATTAAGTCATTTATAAAAATAAAAAAAATTAAAACAATTAAAAATTTGGAAAACCTAAAAAAATTTAAAACAAAAATAAAAGTAAAAATTAAATAAAATTTAAAAAATTAAAAAAAACAAAAAATAAAAAATTGAAAAATAAAGAAAAAGAAAAAAATAGGTGAAAAAGGAAATAAAGGAAAAAATGAAAAAAAAAGAAAATATAGAAAAAAAATCTAAATAGATAATCAAAAAGAAAAAAATGAGAGAAAAATAAAAAAAATTAATTTGTAAAAAGGAAATCATACCTAAATAGAGTTTATAAACCAAACATTAGTATTAGAATGACTAAACTCATTCCCATTATAATCTACTATCATATTCATTCTCATTCCCATTTCTACTTCTCAAATCAAACGCCAACTTAATATCATATTCATATTCATTATAAGAGTTTAGAATTTGACAAGATTGTTGAGAGAGTTACACATATTTTAATTATTATTTCATATTTAATGATTATGGTTATTTATTTTATTGCCATGGAATTTCAAAATTCTAGTATATACATAGGAAATTGTGAGATACTCTCTTTCCTAAATATCGTTGGATTGAAACCTAATTTTTCGTAGTTGGCTTCAAACTGGCTAATTATAATTTTTTAATTTATCTCCTTCCAAATAATTATGGAGCTGATAATGTCAAACTACTGAGACAAATTCCGCCGACCCTGATATATGAGAGTAGATCCCCTGTTGTCCGTTTAGGGCGGTGCGATGATTAAAACACAAAAGATTGTCATATGAGATTTAGAGGTTGAAATTTGACGCGCCCGAACATATACCTCCTTCATATCTTAACCATTTGCACCAATGGCTAGTAGCCACCCGTGATTTACCTCCTTCGTATTAGCAGACGGGTTGCCGAGGACGCTGAAGGTGAACGAATCACCTTTTACCATATGATAATAGATCCCCTATATATATATATATATATTATATCTTCTAATCTCTATTATTGGATTTGATCCAGAAAAATCAATATATGCATCTCACATTTGATAATGAATATTAAGAAGGACCAGGATAGATCATATTTTAAGGGCTAAAAGATGCACCCTGCCAAGATCCACCTTCCATGCCACATAATAAGATTTGTATTTTCCCCTGAAAAAATCTAATATACCTCAATTCAAACCCATAATCGTACACTGACTATATAGCAAACCCAGGTGGGGATCAGTGTGAGATAAGGCGCAAGCGGCGTAAGTATTGGGTAATAGTATCTGCGTGCAATTAGAAAACCCACTTCTCGCCGTACAAAACGACCCCAAGCAGAGCGGAGAGCAACTCAGCACGTCGTCACGCTTGCGCATCGTATCGATATCGTCGCCAAATCTTTGAACCGAGGAAGACGCAAAGTCCTGCACTCCCTGGGATCACTCAACGCCCCAATCACTGACGCCCTTTTGTGCTGTCTACTCCACCTCTTCTCCTGCATTGCTCCGGTTCTAGGGTTCCTCAGTTGCGTCCTGCGATCTATTGACGGTCGCTGCGGCCTTGCTCCTAATCCGATCAGAGGAAGCTAGGGCTTTCGTTCTAGGAGGGGAGTTCGGTATGGGGAGCTCGGAGGAGAGAGTGGTGGCGGTGATTATGGTCGGCGGACCCACTAAAGGTACGATTTTGAGATCCCTGCAAACTCTCTTATGCTGGATTCAATTTTCGGTGAATTGTGGGGATCTTGACTCCAAAGATGATCTTTTTCTGTAGGAACTCGCTTCCGACCTCTTTCATTGAACATTCCGAAACCGTTGTTCCCGTTGGCTGGTCAGCCAATGGTGCATCACCCGATATTAGCTTGCAAAAGAGTAACTTTCTTAGCGATTCTCTTTTCGATACTCATAACCTCGTATGTCATAAATGATTTATTTTACTATTGTTGGTTCTGGTTCAGATCCCTAATTTGGTACAAGTATATCTGATTGGATTTTATGAGGAGAGAGAGTTTGCGCTTTACGTGTCAGCCATCTCCAATGAGCTTAGAGTCCCTGTTCGGTACTTGTTTCTCACTGGCACACGAATTTTCAGAATGAGCGCCTTCTTGTCTATTTCTTTGTTAATTAATTTGCCTGTTGTGTATTTAGGTATCTGAAGGAAGAAAAGCCTCATGGTTCGGCAGGAGGGCTTTATAGTTTCAGAGATCATATCATGGAAGATGATCCAGTTTGGCCTCTCTCTTTCGCTTGTCTATTCATTTAGATGTCTGAATTTACCTATATAGAGAGGATTGGAAAAGTCATTGTTCCTTCTGATACTCATTGGTGTCTTAATACCATAAAATTGAGTTAGTTTTGTTTTGTTGCTTATGTTCTAAACTTGTGTCTTGTGTTGGCAGTCGCATATTGTTCTTCTGAATTGTGATGTTTGCTCTAGCTTCCCTTTGCCAGATATGCTGGGTAATCCTCTGATATTACTCTTTCAGTGTCTAATCCTATCTGAAACTGACAGAAGTTTTTGTTATTCGTAACCTCAATATCCAGTATGAAATGGCTGTTCAATGTAAATTTAGATTTGCAAATGCCAGTGCCACAATCACACATAGTATTGGTCATTTTTTGTTTCAATGCTGAAATCCTCACTTTATTCATCATAATTCTCTTACTATTTTGAAAGTAAAGGGCTCAGGAGAAGACACCTTTAGAATTGTCTTTCCATATGGAAGACTACTAAGTCACTAAGAATAATTAGTTTGTGAAGAGTTTGTGATTCTCTGTAGTTAACTTGCGGAATAGGTTGAAGAAAAAAATGTCACTGTGTTGGATCTGTGCTATAAAAGATTGGGGGACCTAAGGAAATTTGAATAGGAAGTTCGACCTTTTTTTTTGTTCATTAGGCATATGGAAGGTATAAGATCTCCTGACTGGGAAGGAAATAATTGCAAGATCCTTTGTTGGCTCATTATTCTGGTTTCAAATAAGTTGGATTTAGTGGACCTTTGAAACCGTGGGTTGGATACAATTCTGCTAGATACCACTTGAGCTGTCTTCGCATCAAATTAATTTCATTCCATGGAACATTGTGATTTTAACACTTATCTCTTTTGGATATTCATCGGATGCTTAATTCTCTTGTGTTGCGTCATGTTGTTTTCTCTTTGTTAATGCAGAAGCTCATAAAAGATATGGTGGGATGGGAACAGTATTAGTAATTAAGGTCAGACCTATGCTTACTATTAATTTATTTGTGCTTCTTATTGTTTTCAATAATCAGAATTTCAAACTTTTTTTATTTTTTATTTTTTATTTTCATGTGACTATTTTTAGGTATCTGCTGAATCAGCCAATCAGTTTGGTGAGTTGGTTGCAGATCCTGTGACAAATGAACTCCTACACTATACTGAGAAACCAGAAACTTTTGTGCGTATGCTCTGTCTTCTTTCTCATTGCTCAAAAATATTTGATTGATACAAATCCCATTTTAGTGCAATCGAAACTTAGTTTTAGATGTAATTTTGAATTTGAACTAGTTAGGGATGGTGGCAATGATAAACTTCTATATTGTAGGTGAGTGATCTCATCAACTGTGGTGTCTACATATTTACACCCAATATCTTTACTGCAATCCAAGGTGTATTTACAGAAAGAAGAGATAGAGGTTCAAATTTTCTTTCATCTTTTGTATCTTGCAGATGATTGGTTCATGGTGTTTATATCTATATTTTGCATAATCATCAAAGTAAACCTTTTGCTAATACTTGTACAATCTTGATCTTCTTAACAACTGTGGTATCTTGAAGATACATGCACTTGTTTTCTAGACTTTATGTAGCATACCATTGTCGTTGCTTTATGAAACTGAACCCACTAGTATTTATCATAAGATGATTTGAGATCATTTGCTCATTTCTCTCTCTCTCTCTCTCTCTCTCTCTCTATCTAATGTGCAAATGTGGATGAACTTTTAGGGCCAAGACTTATGATTGGTCTTTTGCCTGCTAGATTTTAAATTAAGTTGCCCAATGTATTCCTTTTGCCATTGGTTTATGTTTTTAACAAGATTTTGGGATGACAATTAGTTAGAGAAACCTCTGAACGTAGAAAGCAATGGTTAGGAAGTGAAACAGGTAAACACTAGAGAGACATCTTAGAACGATTCAGCATGATGAGCTCAATTTTTCTGTGTTCTACATCAAGGTAAATTTAAGTTGTAGAAGTTTTACATTCTGCTATCTGTTCATGTAATCAGAACTTCATAAGTTTTTTTTTTAAATGCCCCCTGCAGAATGATATAAATTTGGACTTACAGAACGGGTTTTCTTGGTAAACATAAAATCATTACCATAGTGCCTTTATGATTCTTTGATACCTTCTAATATATTTTCCATCTTTGAACTCTTTATATGATTAGAGGACCCCCATATTTCTGTATAATATTTAACGCTTATTTAGTACTCATGTATTTCAAGTTACTTCTTTATATAATAAGGTTGTGTTGTTTCCAGCTAACTTGCGGCGTATGAACAGCTTTGAAGCTCTCCAATCAGCAACAAAGTACGAACTGTTTCATTTTTCACTTATTGGTGCCCTTTTACAATCTATACACCTATCATTTAGTTTGACGTGAACTTATATTCTAATTTATTAGTTGATAGTTCACTTATTTTCTTTAAATTGAAAATTGTAATTATGGTTTATTAAATGTCTGAGAGAAAAGTAAAGGGTGATTTCCCCCATTGGAGATTTATTATATTTTTAAAACAAAAAAGACCATGCAATTCTAGAGATACAGCAAGATACTTGGACGATCATTTGCTTGTGATATTGTCAGTTCAACAAGAGTTTCATCAACAAGAGCCATGACCATGGGAAGAGTGAAATTGTAGAAAACCTCAAGGCATGTGGTTAGAGATCAGTGTGATTAATTGTAGGTGCTCCAACGTGCCAACATCTCTTATTGCTTGAGACACAACATTCACTAAGGCACTTAGTTTTAGAAATAAAGGAGAAGATATATGAAACGAAATATACCTGCTATGCAAAATACTGAAATGCTCTGTCACTTCATATCAACATGTTTGAATTCTTGATAATGACAAGCTACACTAGAAAGAAACATGGCACAGTTTTCAATCTTTTTTTATGGTTATGAACATCTAGGACTGTACACTATGCATCTAGGTATTCGGTATCTTGATAAATTGCTTCATCAGCACTAATTGGCTTTCCAGAAGAGTAATTTCCCTGATGTGTTTGTTTTGAGCAGAGCACTCCCTGTAGACTATGTCAGGCTGGATCAGGATATACTGTCTCCACTTGCTGGGAAGAAGCAACTGTATACTTACGAGACACTTGACTTTTGGGAACAAATTAAGACCCCGGGGTGAGTAGCTGTCAATATTAACAGTACTTTTTCTTGTTCAGAATTGTCTTATACTAATTTCTTGTTGCATTCATATGATTCTTTAGGATATCTTTGAAATGCTCAGCCTTGTACTTGGCCCAATATCGTTATACTTCTCCAAATCTTCTAGTTTCGGGAGATGGCACTAAAACTGCTTCTATTATCGGTGATGTTTATATACATCCATCAGCAAAAGTACATCCAAGTGCAAAGGTTCTTTTATTGACACTCCTGATGTTTTGCTTGGGAATTGTAGCAGCTTGAATGAACAAACTATTTGTTTCTAGAAAAAAATAATTTATCAAGCCTGGTTAATATATCAAATATTTGAGTATTTTTTTTTGGAAAAATAATCTATCAAGCCCGGTTCCTATATCAAATATTTGAGTATTTAAATTATTTCCATAGTTACAAATGGTATTCAGTTTGGGAGCGTATATATTAATAGGATTCTTTAAGAACTCTTTATGCTTGTAAAATGGTGATTTTATTAAATGATTGCAAAAAAATAAAATAAAAACTAGCTTTCCCAAATTAAGCTTTGTTTTGCCACATGCACGGATTTATTTTGGTGTGATTCCTTGGTTATTTGAAATTGCTTTTTATTTTATTCGTGGCTCTACATTTGTACTAGTATGAATCAAAGTGAGTTGACGGCGTTCTGCCTTTTTCTTTATTTTTTAAAAGAATGAAGAAAGAACAAAAGTACGAAGTGCTATTTTGTCTCAATATTTGTTATGCTGGAATTGGGATTTGTAGACAATTTCCCTTATTTATCAGCTAATGTGGTTGCACTTACTGGAACAGATTGGTCCTAATGTCTCTATATCTGCAAATGCTCGTATTGGAGCTGGTGTGAGACTAATAAGTTGCATCATACTAGATGATGTTGAAATTAAGGTCTGTTGTAATTTATTTTGGAAGTTATAAGAAAATTTATATACAAACAATTCATGTTGTCTGCTACTTGACAGGAAAATGCTGTTGTTATACATGCCATTGTCGGTTGGAAATGTTCTATAGGGAAATGGTCGCGAGTACAGGCAAGTTTCTATCTTCCTTCTGTAAATCTGCCATTTCCTTTTCACTTAAACGAGCTGAGACTGCATGTCAGCAATCAGGTAGCCGTTGGATCCATAGGCTGTCTGAGTGGATTATTCATTACACGATGTAAACTACATGTAATGACAGTCCATATAGAAGACTACCTACAATTATGCAGCATCCAGGCTAGAAAATTGCTATTCGTGACATGTCTCATGTCAACCTACAAAAATATGGAGAGATTCTTTACTGTAGATTAAAGAGAGATTCATACAAATAATATATTTTTTATTTTGTTAAAATGTTGTTGGCTACACAGAAAGATCATCTAAAAAGCCTACCACGTTGTCAGAGCTTGGTGGTAGAAGACAATTCACTATTGATTAGGAATCTTAATCTAAGGTCAATTTAATTCTATAATTTGCAAGTACAAAGTTGAACAAATACTTATTATGGAAGAATACCATTTGAGTAGTATCTGGTCTGCTTTAGGCCATGTCTCTGCTGCTTGAACTGGACCAACTGGTGTTATATTTGGTTCATATCAGGCTTTCTTATTGTGTTAGCTTCCTGTTTGTTATTGCAGGCTGAAGGAGACTACAATGCCAAACTTGGTATCACCATCCTCGGTAACTCCTCTAGTTCAAGTTACTAATCGTGCTACATCTGAAACATCCTACTTACCTGTTCTTCTGTTCTCTCGCCAATTCAGGAGAGGCTGTTGCAGTTGAAGATGAAGTTGTAGTGGTTAATTGTATCGTTCTGCCAAACAAGACGCTCAACGTCAGCGTTCAAGAAGAAATCATCCTATGATAGCTTATTTATATTTAAGTTCCTTCTTGCATGCCTCATTTGTTATTCTCATGGTAAATTTTATCAAACGTTATTCTTTATAAGATCTGTTGTCAACTAGTGGTTTAGCGAGAGACAGAAAAACTGAATCAGGATATGATTTTGTAATAGTGTGGTACAAGGGAAATGATGCTTCCTCCCAATATAAATATGCAAGGAATAAGCACTTCTTGGTAACAAGTATTTCTTCTACCGAATAAGTGTTTATCTTGTGAATATCAAATTTCTTCTTTCGCACACAGTAGCTTGTTTTCATTTAGTTTCACCCAATTTGAATCTAATAAATTAGCAAGCTCCTCATCTTGGTCCCTTTAGCTGTGTGCTCTACAAAATCTTATCACCTGTCTCAATCATCCAAAATGCTATCTAAAACATAATTGAAACCTGTTAGATTTTCCAAGGATTTTCTAGCCCTCCAAAGATGGTTCAAAGACCATTTAGCATGTAATCTGCCAGACAAGATAATCAACAATCACAAGACATCAAAGCAACATCTAGTTTATAGTTTTATTAAGGCAGTCTAATGTCTCAAATTAATAAGAAATCAGAAACTAACACAAGCCAAACTTGTTGATTCTCATGACATGAAACATGGACCCAATCCAGCATAGTTTGGAAGTAGCCACATGCCCGAGCAAACAGGATTCGAGATAAAAAAAAAAAAAAGCACCTACCAAATGCACATCAACACATGGCCTGGCTCATGACCGTAGCGTATCATTTTTGTATATGTATATATTTTAAAATTCTTATATATGTATGCATTTATTCTTTTTGAATTTTTTAATTCTTTTAATTTTTTTGAATTTTTAATTTTTCAATTTTAATTTGTCATAATTGTCCAACAGTCAAAATTTGACTAAAGTTACTTTTAATTTTATATTTATATTTTTTAACTTAGTCAAATCTTTAGTAAACATTTTTATAAAACCGAATGACTGAGTAGGGGTTAGATTTCGTCCCTGACTTATCTGTTGTATCAACGCTCCCCCTCCATCGTATCTTTCTTCCGATGAAGCTCCCTCTTCGTTGATGCTCACTCTGGATGACTCTCCCCTTGAGTCAATGCTTATTTCCGAATTCTCT
>JBAMIB010000083.1:2525248-2536413 GCA_037177415.1 Kaempferia rotunda | reverse complement strand
CGACTCGGAAGACTACCAATCTGATGCTAACCAAACCAGATTTCGTCAAACCAAACCAAACACACAAGACTTGGTTAAATAGCCAACAACTGAACACACTCAGCTGTTCTGCCCGTTACCAGTCGCCTGGTCCAAGTACCAGGCGACTGGTGCACTCTCAACGGCTAGTTCAGAACACTCAAACGGTTAACAACGGCTAGTTACCAGTCGACTGGTCTTGGCACCAGTCGACTGGTGTTGACGATTGATTACTATGCTGATCACTCGACCAAACTTTCTGTGAGTATCTGTTTTCACCAGAGCACACCACCAGTCGACTAGTACAAGCACCAGTCGATTGGTACCCGAGTACATCTCTCATTACACTCGTCCTCACGACTCTCTTGCAGCATTGACCTCTTGCCTTCAGGCTATCTTCCTTTGACTCTCGTCCCTCGGATGCATACGAGCCCGCGCCTCGTCTCCATGTCATCCTTCGCGTATGCCTCGAAGTATGCTTCCCTCGGCCTTGTCCTCGCTGCCTTGTCGATGGTCCCTCGGATGCGCCATCCTTCTCCGGACTCAAAGTCATCAAGTAGAGTCTCATCATCCTTGTAAGAGCCGCACTCCTGGACTCCACATGCCAAATCTACGATTGGACTTAAGTTGCCAAGGCCTCATCCTTGGACTTACACAGCCAACGCCTCCACTTGGACTTTCTCCATATGCACCTGTACACCTGCATACTCCATATGCATATCAGTATACAATGCAAATCCTAACTTAAACTTTGCCCAAAACATTAAAACCTTGGGTCCCAACGATTGCTCCAACAACACCAATCGACTGTCTAAGAGTGACTATCCCGAAAGGCTCAGCATCCGGTCGAAAAAGAGTCTGGTCGGGTTGTGTGTCTAGAAAATTCGATCAGATCGAGAGGACTCAGCTATCAATTGAGCTAGGAGAGAGAGTTCGGGCTTTAGCGGAGTCGGGGGACTCAAAGTCCGAACAAAATGTCCGATCAGATGGATTGTTCAGCCAAGCCATGTGGCTAAGTTAGCCTCGAGTGTTGACCTCTTTCTTACTTTGACTGCCACATCAGAAAATCTTTTGGATTTCATTCTCAACTCCAAGGACCTTACCTTATTCCCTGTATCATAGTTATTTGGCTATTTAAAGTGAATGAACATGTTAAATCGAGACTATCAACTAGAGATGTTCTTTTCTTTCCCATGCAAAATGAATGACCCTATTGCTATGAAACTTCTAAGCAAAGCTAGGGAAATTCCCTCGCTAAATCCTCCAGATGATTAGAGTATAAAGCCCCTTTATGATGGCGGACTTGATGCACGAATCTCAGAACAGGATCTGAGAGATAACTTCTATGTCAATGGTGAGATAGAATCCATCAGAATGGTGCTTCAGAGAGCATGTGCCTTTGTAACTTACACCACAAGAGAAGCAGCTAAAAGAGTTGCAGAGGAGCTCTCTAACAAGCTGGTCATAAAGGGAATTCGATTGAAACTGATGTGGGGGTGGCCTCAGGCCCCAAACCCAGAGGGAGAGGTGTTGGACGATGATGCTGCTAGGCAAGGAGCTGTGTTTCACGCAAGTATGCTTCCAAAGTCAGTCATATCTCAGTAGCAGAGCAACCAGCAACCTCTTCCACCTGGAATTGAGAACCAAGCTCAACCGCCACTTAACTATTTCAACATTCCTATGCCACCACAAGCTGGATGGACATTCTACTCCTCTATGGATACTCAGAGGATGGGTGCTATAATCCCCTCACAGGAGGGAGATGATAACAAGAGTGGATCAGAGAAGCAACCGAGTAGCAACTGTCAAACCATCAAGGGCATAATTATCCCATGGTTTCTTCGCTTTTGCAGGGGCAATTTCCACCATATTACCCACCATATGGTAACATGGCGCCGCCACTACTTTACCAGCAATAGCAATATGGCCCTTACCCACCAATGATGGCGTCACATCCTCCTGTGCTGCCACCGCCATCTTCAGGGCATTAGTATCCTCAAGGTCCACCTGCACCATGTTAGTTTGAAATCCTCTACAAAAGTGAAAGCATGGGTGCCCTAGTAAACTGATTTTGGTTGCCAGGCGGTGCCACATCGAATTTGTATTGAGCTAATGCCTTATGTGCATCATGTATAGTTTGGTATGTAGTTATGAACTGTGAAGCACACAAATAGCTATTTTATTTGTGTTGTAATCTTTCAGTACCAATCATATTCACGCGGGTAGGGTAATTCCCTCCATCATCAGTTAACCTTTCATTTTTTAATAACAAAGTGCTAATGCAATAAATATGTTTATCACATCAAAGTGAAGTACACTCTTTGACCCCAATTCTTTGCAGATCATGTCAATATCATATATGTTTGTTTGCTGATCTTATTATCCTTGTTAGTTTACTATTATTAATGTTGTTGTTCCTGTTCCCGACAGTCAATACGTTATCATTAATCAAAGAGCAGAAAGCAAAGTACATGGAGAAGGAAGCCAACTCGACTCCACACAAACACAAAACCCGGCACCGGCAGGTGTTGAAGGAAGAATTGAATCGAAGGAATAGAACGGAATTTTAACCCTACTCAAACCAATTTTTGTCTCCTCTTGTTTTCTTCTCTCTCCCTCCCTCTGCTGCACAATTGAAGGTCCATTAATGCAGTTTGATGGAATCACTGATTGAGTGTAATGGAGAAGCATGCTTCCAACAAATATTACCTCTCCGAGGAACTTCACTTATTGCTCTTCCTTTAGTCCCTCAACTCATGCAGTCATGCTTTCTTCCTCTGTTCTTCAACAAGCTCGCTCTGCTTTAATATGTAATGGGCAATGAGGACGAGAGTCCGTACTTTGGTCTCATTCTTATTGATTTTGGTTGTTCCTTGATCTTGTCTATCAAGCAAGCAGATAGACACCGGGGATGCCCTCGCACACTCGGACAGAAGAGTTGCTGATGTGGAAGCACTTGGATGCAGTCAGATCTGCACACCAAAGACGAGCAAACAAGCGTTACCAACCAAACAGAAGTTGTCGTTCCTTATTTGGTCCTCCGACGCTCAATTTAGCCTAACGATCAGAGTAGATTTGCTGGAAGAAAAAGGGCATAGCGAGTTTTCATGCGTGGAAAAACGTACCTGCGGCCTTTGTCTAAAGGCCTATTTATAGGTAGAGAGAGATTAGAGTTTTTGCCAGCTGTCCGCACATGCAGAGATTCCTTTCCTTATTAGGCCTTCTATATATGGGTTGCTCATGATTGCATTTGCCATGTGTATGCATCTGATAGGTCTCTTAGCTGGCAAAGAATATTCTCTGACATTCTGTTAGGCCAGGCGACAAAGGACTGTTGTATTTTTATACCGATCGGCTTCAAGGCTCATGGC
The DNA here is from genome assembly GCA_037177415.1 of Kaempferia rotunda. Lineage (NCBI taxonomy): Eukaryota > Viridiplantae > Streptophyta > Magnoliopsida > Zingiberales > Zingiberaceae > Kaempferia > Kaempferia rotunda. The sequence goes on along the minus strand of JBAMIB010000083.1, from coordinate 2,533,024 downwards.
CTTTTTCCCATGTGCTCTGATCGGCTATTGACCTTGACAGAATTCCTATCGACCGACTGATAATCTGGGATATGAAGGTATTTATCTGATCTTAGTTGAATGACTGCTGCTACTTGGAATTAGTGCATCCGATCGGCGAGATGGTCCGGTCGGACTGTTGAGTGGATGCTATGTGATGCCTCCGGTTGGCCATCTTGCCAGGTCGGATTACTCGGTTCGGTCGGCTATATATATGATCTTACTGACTAAGTCAGCCGATGATGTGACCCTATTTTGATCAAACTTTGACCCTTAAAATTAATCCATCTTCTAAATTGATTAATCTTTGACCATCGAATTAGAGTACATTACATTTAAGTCTTTATTTACTTTCTGCCTTTACAATAATAGTGCCTTAAACCTAGTGATTTCCTAACGTCAAGCTTGGCTTAATCACTTCTCTTTAATTATTATATTTTTCTTTCCTTTTCGTCTGTCCGTCACAAAGCACAAGATTTGGTGCTTTGAATGTGGCTTGGCCAATCCACAACTGCTGGCTTGAGGATTGTGCGGTGTCAGGCACAAAAAAAGCCGCAACTTGAATGCTTCAATCCATGCGACCTTGTTTTTCGCATGTACAATAATTTTTATATTTCAAACTCTTTTAATTCATGGATAGGCCTTGGCCTCGTCCAAAATATACAAGTCCAAAATCTAAATCCATGCTATGCCAGATTTAGGCTCTTCGAGGGGTTAAAATAAATTGAACTTGATTAGCCAAGAAAAAACTCCATTGGATGCAAAGCAGCAATGACATACCTGAGTCAAGGGTGTGGATGAGATGCAAGCATCACCAATAATTCCCACAAGAACACTGACCATCCTTGAAATGATGAAACCGCTTACCATCCCTGACAACGATCTCTCTACCTACTGCGATTGACATGAACATGATTGCAGAATGGCAATCTCCACAGATTCTTAGATTCTTAAGAACTCTCACCGGAGCTCCAGCTGGTAACTTTAGAAGGCCATATGCAACGGCCAATTTCTCACTGTGGGTAGACAAGACATACTCTTTTTGCTCAGTCTGAACGTCATGCAACACAAACTTGGTATCAGGCACATAACCCAGTTTTCGCATCTTGACACTTAGAATCTCAAGGAACTTGTAAACATGTTGTCCATCAGGATGTGTTGTATCATTCACAAGGAACACATGAACCTTATTGGCAACTTCAATCCAGCTGCATCCAGGTTCCTTTTTTACTCCTCTATCCTTCATCAGTTTTCTTACTTTAGCCACTTCGGCCCACTGGCCAACAGCTGCGTAGAGATGAGACAAGAGGACGTATGTCCCATCCTGTTGAGGAATCACCTTCAAAAGCTGCTCAGCAGCATGTATCCCAAGAGACATATCACCATGGATACGGCACCCAGAGAGAACAGCCTCCCAAATAGCTGGACCAGGTGCCGAAGGCATTGATCGGATGACATTCCAAGCTTCGGTAATTCGACCAGCTCGACCAAGCAAATCGATCAATCTAGCATAATGATCTTCCCCTGGGCTAATACCGTATTGGCGTTCCATGGATTCAAAATACCGGAATCCTTCCTCGACTAAACCTGAATGGCTGCAGGCTGACAGGACTGTGAGGAAAGATATCCGGTCTGGCATCATGCCGTCGCCGATCATCCGTTCAAAGAGATCAATTGCTTCTCTTCCATACCCATGCTGACCAAGGGCTGCTATCATTGCATTCCATGACACAAAATCAACATTCGGCATCAAAAGAAATGCTAGATGTGCTGCCTCCATCGAACCGCACTTTGCATACATTGTCAACAATGCATTTCCTGCTGAGTTGCCCGACTCGTAGCCATATTGGATCAGCTGAGCATGGAGCTGCCTTCCATGCTCAAGTGCCCCTAAATTGCCACAAGCAGCAATAGCTCCCGCAAAAGTATAGTCGCACGGTTTGACACCCTTGTCCATCATATGACTGAAAAGTTTTAAACATTCCTCTGCAAGACCATTATGCAAGTAGCCCGAGATCATGACCATCCACGTCAATTGATTCTTCTGTGGCATTTCCTTGAACATATAAACTGCATCACGAATGCACCCATTGTTCAGATACCCTGACAACATGGCATTCCAGGAAACAATGTCCTTTCTCCGAATGTCATTGAAGATCCTTTTCGCAACATTGATTTTTCCATCTTTTGAGTAGAGAGTTACTAACATATTCTCAACAGGCAATGCAGATTCAGGATCAAAATCTGGCCCCGAACGGATGATGTGGGCATGAACAGCCTTGCCATGCCCGAAGAGGCCCGCATTTGTACAAGCACTGAGGACGCTAGTGTAAGAAAATTCATCCATAGGGATGCCTATCCAGTGCATGTTCCTAAACATCTCAAGGGCTTCCACAAAAAGCCCGTGATGGACATACCCTGAAATCATCGCATTCCATACCACATCAAATCTTTGCTCCATTGCATCAAAGACCCGACGAGCCTCAACGATGTCACCTCTCCTAACATAGCCAACCACCATCGAGGTCCATGACAGCTCGTCCCTGTCAAGCATTAGATCGAATACTTTCCGAGCGTACACTGCAGCCTCCGCAGCATCACCCTTGGTATACAGCGCAATGAGAGCGTTCGATACGGAGATTGCTATTCCAGTTCCTGACTTCTGCACAGCGCAATGGATCTGCCGGCACAGTGTGAGCTCAAGAGGAAGTATGGCCGCCGCAGCACTGAGAACGCTCGTAAATGTATAGCTGTCACAAGGGACGCCTTCTGCCACCATACGACTGTAGACAGAAATAGCTGAGTGGCCGTCGGAGGCACGAGAGTAGCCGGTGATCATCGCGTTATAGAAGACAGTGTCGCGAGAGGCCAACGGTGTGCTATCGAAAATCTGGCGGGCGGCGTCGTGGCGGCCATCGGCCGAATAGGCGGTGATGAGGGAGGTAGCGGCGATAGAATCACTTCTTCGGGAGGAGGTGGCATCGAAGAGGCGGCGGGCGGAGGGAAGGTCGCCGAACTTGGAGTAGAGGTCGATGAGGCGGTTGAGGATGTGCGCTCGGGGTTTAAATCCAGAGGCGAGGAAGTGAGCGTGCACGGCGCGGAGGCGACAGAGAAGAGGAGCCCGTCCGGAAGAGGCAGCCAGGCGTTCGAGGAGGGTGGCGTAGCGGTGGGCGACGCTGGGGAGATCGAGGGACAGAGAGGAGACATGTTCTCTCATCCACTCACGTTCGGCGAGGCCACCGTTTTCTGTCTCTCACGCTTGAAGGGGTAAACAATTTATAGCGAGCGCCGGGAATCCTCCCAAGGATTTAAATTTAAATTTAAATTTAAACGGTAGGAAGTAAATCGATCCAACTAGATCGGACGGATAAAAAGAACCCTCCATAAAAAGTCTTTTGCAGAAAACTACACAAAATTTGACTAATTTAAAAAGAATATAAATTTCTATGCCCGTCTGATAATTTACAACAGGAGGAGACCGAACGCTAACCTCTATCTTTGAACTGTGTGAAACCCACCGAATGATTGTGCCTTCCCCTAAGGTCTTGCTTATTCCTCTTGTACATAACTGATCCTGCAAATATACTACTTGGTCGTGTTATCTATCGATCCCCTGATCATCTTCACATAGAGTTGGTTGAAGCAAAGCATGCATACGAGTCAGACAATATCTGATCAGTTATATGATGATGAACGATCGTTATCCGAGTTGGCATCTCGTCGCCATTCAGACCTCTGAAAAACTGGATGAGAAGCACTGCCTGATATTAGGAAGGAACTAGCAGATCCCATCACTGTCCTCTCGTGCAAATTGCCTACTTCCTTGCAGACGTTATCTAGGACTGATAGAAAGTCTCTCACCACCATGAAGATTCTAAGAGGGTGGGCTTCCTCTTTTGCAGCGTCGCCGTGAAAGTACTCCGTGGTCTCCTTTACCGAGTTCATCACCGTCTTCTCCTTGACTTTAACACGATCGATCTCCTTTTCAGCCTCTACAAGAAATATCTTCATCATCTCAAAAAACTTCATCCCTTGTGTGCATGACTTCTCTAGCTGTATGACCGACTTTATCTTCTCGAGGCCAGCTTCTAGCTTCGAGACATATCCACTCAGCACGTCCGAGTCCATTCCAGCTGCCCGTCTGACATTTCCAAGCTCTTTGCTTAGCCCAGCTACAACTTTTAAGCCTTGTTTCCTGAATTGTTCTTCTCTTAGGTTGTCAGATCGATTTTCTGTTGTTGGCTCAGTGCCTGATCCTTCAGACCGGATGATTTCTTGAACGACAAAGTGGAGAAGTGTGGTTTTTCCATCTGTCCCTTTCACATCTGCTAGTTTGAGAAGTGTGTCAAGCTTGAATGCTTTAGCTTCACCACGGTTGGTTCCTACATTCATCCTGTTCCCAGTCCTAAGAACAGCTTCTAGGAGCTTAAGAAACTGTCTGCTGCTTCTTAGATCTTCGCATGCTGCCTGTAAAATGTTCCAAGGATTTAGAAGAGAGGAGATGATTAATGCTATAGAAAATATTGGCATTCGGTGTTAATTTATGATTTGTGTTTGATAGTCTTTAGAACATCTCAACAAGATTATTTTATGGGTGACACATAATTATTCATAACTAAACAGAAATACTGAAAAATGAAACTGAGAAAGAAGTGAAGTGACGCATTGCTGCAGTCTGATATGATAACCATCCAAATTCCAATTTAGTAAGTTAACCCTAGTTATTTGTAAAATGAGAAATAAGTGATGATGTTAGAAAAAATATAAGAATTTTCAGTTTGTCAAAAAAATTACATGAGTTTTTCCAGGAAACACTTTATGGTTCACTAAATCAAGAATATTACAAAAAGAAATCCAACAATATCTTGAAGCATGATTGCAATAATTACCTCCAAAGTTTGAAAAGATTTCAATAGAAATTTGACTTCTGTATCAAAATTAGCTCTATATAGCATCGCATCAACTCTTTTGAAGGCAAATGGGACATCCAAGACTGCTTTTAGAAAGCGCTCAGCTGAACCTAACTTTTGTAGGTCACCTGGGTAGTCTCGTAGTTTCAGTTCTTCCTCTTTTGTGGGAGCCATTTTGACCAAAGTTTCCAAAAGCTCAGTTCCCAAACATTCAGGTTTACCTGTTGCAGAAAATTGTATCGTTTGATAAAGTTCAAGTTGGAAACTATATAAAACTTACATCACAATAGTTATAATCATCAGATAATCCTACTAGATTAAACAGGTCCATCTGCATCAATCCTGAGGCATAAAGGTTGATGCTTTGATAAAACATAATTGATTATGACATCTAATGACTAATGTAACCATCAAACGTAGCTTTTACAACACCAAAACAAGGAAACAAATGGGGGCGACAGTTAATGAACATATTTTTGTTTCTTCTTTTCTTATTACCCTTTTGAACTGTGATACTTTGGGTATGTTTATTTACAGAGAAATGGGAGGAGGAAAACTAGGAATTACAGAAAATATATAGTTATTTTTAAGTATCTTCTCTCCAAGTTATCTCACACCATGATAGTTTTGAGCCTGTTCTACTATCTTCATTTTGGAAATGGATGCTAACAGTAATCTTCCGATGCATCACTCTGAATCAAGCATACATTTCAAGATAGATAGTGTACAAGAGAATGATCAGGAATTACTTATTGGCAAAGAAACTTGATTGGCCCAAGGTTATAAAGTCAAACTTGTCCCTTTGGATTACCTTTGGCTATATGTCTTTTGAAATTCTTTATGTTTGTGCAACTGAGCTCAGGCAGAGCCTTGTTGCTCACTTTGTTTAGTCTCTTTGATTTTTCTAATATAAAGTGTTATGCTTGTTATTGGTAAAGAATATAATATAGTTTGCTTTGGTAGGGACAGAAAAGAAAATTGTTTGTTTGAAGATGCACAGTGATTAATTTATCTTGCTTTGATGGTATTAGATATTCAAGATAAAACTAGTTTCGATTAAAGTATGATACCATACATTAATAAAAGGGATAAATTAGTTTTCTATTGGATATTCTAATTGGGTGTGCTTGTCTTTTTCATTTCTCTTTAAGTTAACTACCAATACTCAATTCAAATAACAAATTAAATGCTTAGGCAAAGCCAAAAACATGTGTTTGTTTTCCACCAGTTTAAGAGTAAGCAAGTTGTAACCTTCAGATTCTATATGGTCTTTTCCAAGTAAGAGGACATACAGAGACAAAAACTTAGACAGACTAATTAAATACGAGTTGGTGCCTTGGTGGATGCTCCACGTCCATTAGTAGTGGGGTGGTCCATTATATAAACTAGTCTTTTTCCTAATAGGGCTAGTTTTTTGGATAAGTTAGTTAAACAAATCTAACAATCTTCGAATAAATCCTATTTTAGCTAATCAACAACCTTTTAGATTCACTGATGATAGAACCACAAGAGGATGATAAACATTGACATGGGTATGTATTTCTTGTTGGCATTGTGATGAATTCACCAATGCCCTTTGTAAATCATTTTAAAAAAAAAGTGAATTTATATGGCAATATCCCTTGTAACCTTTTACTCTTAGGTATCTCTATCCATTTTCTTCTCTAGACCGGTATATCTTTGCCACTCTTTGTATTTTCACATGCAACCTTTTACCCTTTAGTATTTCTATCCATTTTAGAACAGAAATTAACAAAATCACATTTAACTCAGCAGATGCTTGTAATTGTAAAAAAAACACAGACAATAATTGAGACCACAGACAACTAATAAAGATGGAAAAAGACATCTTAGCTTTGTATCTCCTGAAAAGTTAGATGACAACGATACAGTTTTATATACACAGAAGAAACTCCAAATTTCATATGCCAGGGTTTTCAATTACAAAAAGGCGCATAGAATCCAATTAAATAATTATCAGGTTATTTTAATATGAAAATTACTACCCAACTACCTTGATGGAAACTAAGAATGTTCAATCAAAAGAGTAGTCAACAAAAGAAAATTCATTTAAGCACAAGCCAAAAATTAATTCCAATTTGACTTTGAGTATGATGCAAGTTATATCAACATATTTTATGAGAAGCAGCAAATTAGCTCAAGCAAACTGATGCAAGGAAATAATTTGCTTACCGTCTAAAAGTGCTTCACAGATCTCTTCTCTTGTTACATTCAAAGCCCTCAGGAGGATTGCAATATTCTGTGATTTCTTCGGATCCAACACTCTGTTTTCATGCTTGAAGGAGAGTGCATCCTGTCTTCTTCTTGAATCATTATGAGAAATAGAACTTGAGGAATTGTTGATGAAAAGAGTTTCCATTGCGTCCTCATTCAATCTGCCAAAATGGAAAAAGTAATATAATTATTATCATTGATGGCTATTGAAGCTTTGTAAGACTGCATCTTTGATCAAATCTCACTGAAATGAGCTCGATTTCAACTGGTCCCAAACCATTGCTCGATCGGAACTTGCTTTAACTTTGTCCCAGTGAAGGGGCTTTAATCTAGGCTTCGTATCACCATCCAAACGCTCTCCCACCTCGTCATTCTGATGAGAAGAACTGGCAGTGACTCGATTGCCCAGCTTCGAAGGAAGGAGCGGTATGTTAATACGTGTAGCTTCGGGGGGAAGGGGATGCAGTAGCCGACGCCTCGAGAACGGCGCAATAGGAGCTTTGACTGATTCATCGTTTTTGATAAACGAGTCAGAAATGGATGAAGGCAGTGGCGGGGCCGGCGGCGGAGGCGGGGGCGGGGGCGGTGGCGGAGGAGGTGGATTCCTAGTGGC
>JBAMIB010000083.1:2425794-2439203 GCA_037177415.1 Kaempferia rotunda | reverse complement strand
TTGGATTTTGTTGGTACTTTTGTCAAGCAGAGCCGACTCGTAGTCTGAGGTATGAATTTATGGAGTTTTTCCTTATGTTTTTTCGCTGCATTTTGTTTCAGCCGAGTGGTGTGTATTATATAAATTGCGTGATTGTAAAATTTGGATTTTAGCTATGTTGGCTAATGTATTTTGGGTTTAGTTGGCTATGTATACTTGCTTCATATGTCACTGTTATAGGGGAGATGTTGTCTGATTTTCATCTGACAATCTTACCCTCAGGCTGTGACACTGCGGTTAAGACTATTCACAATGCAAGTCGCACGCTAAGGTTAAGAGCATTCGTAGTGCATGCCGCACTTTCCCATTATGAGTCATCGACAATATTCGCAGTGCACTTCATGCTGCGATTAAGAGCATTCACAATGCGGGTGTGCGCTGCAGTTACGATCATTCAAATACCATATACAGATAACACACATAAATTATAATACCACATACTATATCACATATAATTATAATGCCACACACAAATTATAATACCACATACATATATCATATACACACAATTATAAAATCAAAACTTAAACAATTATAATATCACATTTAACCATAAACATCACACTTAAGTAAAACAATCTAAACTAGAAATAAAAAATTCATTTAGTAACATAATTTCTTTCTTACAAAAGAGTATATGACTTTAAAATAAGTATAATCTGTATCAGTCATACAAAATTATAAACTTAGATAATCAAGCAACTTTCTATTGCATCCTCAAGAAAAAATAACTTTCGATGGTATGACTCTAAATCTCATTCCGCTCACTATACTTCAAGGTTCCTTACCAAACACAAGACTAATTGTATCATCAGGAATGTTAGTTGTGTTGTGATATTCAAGTGGGTACTCTTCTATTCTTTTGGTTTTGTATATGCATATGCAATTCGACCTAACAACTCCATTAACACACCAATGTAACAACTTACATTTAGAATTATCATCGATATCTCCACAACTCACATTCTTCAATTTTTACTACAAACCAATATAAAGTTGTTTTAGGAAATTTATACAGAATGGTAAATAGCATAAGAATATATCAACTTTAAATGCAAAAGTCAAGTAAATATACCAATTTGATAATTAAACAATCTCTAAGTGTGTTGATATCCACTATAGATAAGAATAAACTTGGAGTGAGTCCAACAAGTCATTCTTAGTTCTAGTCGTAGGTATCAAATATACCAATTATTGATATTTACATAACACATCGGGTTGTTAACTCATTAACATATATACATCATATGCTTATCATCCAACTTCACCTCTGTCCACATTAATCATGGAATAAATCCAACAAATTAATACTTCAAGTTAATTTGTCCAATGGTCCGAACATTAATCATGAGATTATATCTCAATGGTCCAAACATCTCCAATGTCAAGTTAGGCTTAGAGAGAGTCCAACAACCTAAACAAGAAATTGAACTCTAGTTCTTACCATATTAATGGAAGGTGTAAGCGTTAATTTGAAATAAGGGATTCATGTTATAAGGTCTCATCTATTCCATAAAAGGCATAATCATGGAATGGTATAAAACATGGCATAGTATAAACATGGTATGGTATAAAATATGGCATCGTATAAACATGGCATAATATAAACATGACATGGTATAAAAAGGGCATGATACAAACATGGCATGAATATGACATAATTGTCATACATTAACATATTTCCATCATTGAGGATTTGGTTTCCAAAATCTGAAAATTCCTTAATTAGAATAGGAAATAATTTCAAAAATTAGGATTTAGAAAATATTTCTAAATTTGGAAGTTCCTATTCAATTAGGAAACAATTTCCAAAACTAAAATTTTCTAACAAATTAGGAAACAAATTTTAAAAGTAGAATTTCCTATCAAATTAGGAAATAATTTCTAAAATTAGAATTTCCTAATTAGACACAAAACATGCGGTTAGCACCATTGGTACTGCTAGGCGCAAATTCGAGAAAATTTATGACAAGAAAACAAGATCTACGATCTATGTCAAAAATACAAGAGGCTTTGATACAACTTGTTTGGGTTTACGTGAAAAATTACATATGTTTTATGATAAAACACGTAGCAGAAGCAAAAATAATTTTCTTAAAAAGATTATGTGCATCCCAAAATGATAAGACCATATATTGGAAGACATAATCCTAGATCAAGACAAGTTTACAAGCAATACCTTTCATTTAAAGTTTAGAGGAAAAGGCATCAACTAATAAGTCTCACTAGACTTGCCTCTATTAGCATCCATGCTGAGTCGTCTTCAAGATGACTTTGCAAGCCACAAGTTGCCTCTCCACTTGGTACTAGCCAAATTAAGGAGAAGATGCAAGAGAAGTGAGGGTCGGTGGCACCAAGGTTGGAAACCGGCAGCACAAGAGAGGATGGTCTGGCAACAATTGGGCGGCTCAAGGAATATCCGATAGCACACAAGCTATGTCTACGGAAGGAGTCAACCAATGGTTTAGACAATGACACAAAGTCCGGCAACAACAAGCAAAATGAGGCAGGACTTGGTAGTCAGCGGCAACAAAAGAGAAGAGAAAATAATAAACCCCCTAACCTCTTGCTTGATAGAAAGGTCTTTTATACCTCTTCATTAAGGCTTGAGGTTCAAGCCCAAGCCTAAGCCCACATCACATGTGTTCCAATTTGTCTACAAGAATCGTGAACATAAAACCCAAATTCATGTCACATGACTAGATCGAACTCGCCTACAAGAGGCATGGCCCATTAGCACTTCTGTCGCAGCAAATACTTTCTATATTTGTCCTTCGTCTGGTCTTAACAAACTTAATTTCTCTCTTTTTTAAAATCTTATTCTCTAACTTGTTTTTAGGTCTTTAAGACATACTTGTAGTGTGTGTAATTACTCAATAGGTTTCTAATTATGTTGGTCGTTCATAATTAACCATTAATTATGAATCGATCATGAGTAGCACCTAGTAGTACATCATGATCCTCAATTAACCATATAGTTATAGTTGACTTCAGAACATATTTTGAACCCTTCAGCAGCTATAGTTATAAATGTGTCTATTCCTTTCACTCATTTTATACTCACTTAGTTCAGGACATGGTCTATGTGTCAGTTCTTAGTAGGTTGACTACGTCACACCTAGTCTAAGTTGTAGTTCTATGTCTTATGGATTCAAATTACTCAAAATCATATCTCCAAGAAGACCTTTTTCTTGACATGTTTACTTTGATCAAAAACTTATGAGTAACCATTCGACAAGAGATCATAGGGTATATGTCTCCTTATAGGAGTGGTGAATCATCTTTCGGTTATTCAAAAATCTTCGAGCATATTGACTTATACAATTATTCCAAACCTACGCCACCTAGGAGATGTTATGCTAAAATATTAAAGTATAAGCCTTCATGACCAAGATGACTTGAATTCCTCAAGTCTAAGAAAACTTATTCTCAAACTACAATGAGATCTTCATCAACATGTAAAGAACCACATGAAGTCTCATAGCAGATCACATCAGATGAACTAGTTACCCTTAACCAACATCTACATGTTAACTCTCAACATCCCTATGTTTCCAACCAATGAAGATCAGCTGCTTGGATAAACTATTAGGTATAACATGTGTCAGTCTCACAGAATTGGTGATATCCAATTTCATCAATTGATCGACTAGGACAAATTTCAATACATACATAATTACATATGATGGGATGTCCACTAATTGTGAATCAATCACAATTTTTTTTCATGCTATGTATTGTATTATGGACTTCATTAATTGACTTTAAGATTGAATCACATATATATATATATAATGCACACCCAAATAGTGAATTTGTCAAATAAATAAGATAGTGTTTAATGCGGTTGCATTTCGGACATCTCTCAATTAAAACATACTTGAGCAGAGAAAAAAGAGAATTCATGTGGCAAAATGTTGGTTGATTCACATAAGCAAATTTTGTCTTGACCGGTCTAACATTTGGAGCATGCAGACAATGCTTGCACATCAATCACCTTGGTTCAATACAATCTGGACCCAATGTGGGACTCTCATTCACAATAGGGTCTCCGTCCTTTCCACATCTTTTCCATTCACAGTTTTTCAATAGGAGGCATAAGGCGGTGGGCGAGGGCATAGGCAACTTTAGGGGCCAAGGGTACAGGTTGCTAATGCGCCAGCACTAGTCAAGAATGGCATACTTGAGCGCAACATTGGGGATGAGGAAGAAGGAAGAGGGATGGAGATCGAGGGATAGTTTCAACGGTGAGAAGGCAAGGTCTGCATAGGCCTGGATCCAGCTACGCTTGAAGGTTGAAAACTCCATGGGCAACATGTCGACCGCTTTTAAGGGGTTGTTGATGGAGGAAGACAACGAATGGAAGTTTTGGTCACCAAAGAGCTTCCAAAATGGCTTGTGGATTCCCATTCAACTTCCATCTCTGTAAACACGTAAGCTTAGCCAAATTTACACAAGAAAATTCCACACTAACATTTCAGAAATATTTTTTTTAATAAATATTAAGTGAAAATTAAAAGGTACTATTAAAAAATTAAAGATAATTTCTCATATTTTCCATCTAAAAATAAAAATGTGCTACGATAAATATAAGAAAAAATATATAAAAACTTCAATGACTTATCAAACTACATGCGTACCTGGTTTTGCATATTACAAAAAAAGAGTATCTATTTTGGAATTGACCAAATCATGTATCCCTTCATATTTTCTTTTCCATAATACCCCCTCTTCCTTTTTATTTTATTTTTTTATAAAAATATTTAATCTCTCAGCCCTCCTCTTTTATCTCCATTTCCTCCATTGTTGGAACACCGACGATGATTGTCCATCGTAGTCCCTTCTCCTCCGCCCAATAGCGTAAAGAGACACAGCAAGTCAGCTATACTTTGAGATCAAGATTGAGCTTTGGATCAATTCATGGTGGTCAACTCTGTCGATTTTAAAAGGGGGCACTAGGAGTGATCTTTCCTCGAACTTCCATTCCAAATCCATTCACTCTCTTTTTGTGATCTCCATGTCATTGTGTTGCATTTTATTTTTTTTTTATTTTTCAGTATTTGGTCTCTTTATAAGTTTCTTACTATTATTAGAGATAAAGCCTGATGAGTCAAAGAAGTCATTCATGAGAGGAGGATAATGAGCACTTCCAAAGGATGAGACTGACTTCGTCAATTCTTTGTTGGAGGGTGTTGTCACAAGAGTGCCAGTCAACTCGGTGGTGAAGTAAGTTTTTGATTTCATATTAAAGATATGAATTTTGTGTGTTTTAGTGTGGCTCTATTTTTTTTTACCGGTAGTTATTTGATGAAATGTCAAGGCGAATGACAACGAAAGAAACTCATCAAGATGGAGATGAATGATGACAGATGGGAGATTATATATTTTTTTTTTAGAGGAAAAACTAAGACTATGTATACATTTGATCAAACTTACTTAATAGTATATATACTAAATTTACACTATGGGTTCATATCACTAGTTCTTCATGAATAATGAAATATCGGTAATTTAACGTGTAAAGTGATAAATTCCACTTGTCTTACATAAAATTTATATAATTTTCAAAAAGGTTATCTATTACAATATTCGTAACAAGGAAAATAATCAATTTTTCATATGCGAATTAGCATTCTATTTTCTATTTTTTTTTTCTTTTCCTAGTATTGATTATAAATTTTTCTAGTTAACTATTTCAAGATTATTTATGCTTTCATTGTCTTTCTATATTTTTAGGTGTGATCCTTGGCTACTGAATCTGCGAGGACATACCAAGGAGAACCACTTGAGGTATCTTACTATAGGTAATCATCTAGGATATTTGAAAAGACTAGAAAACTTAATTTTTCATTGGATGATATGGAGAACTTTGCTCTTCCTAGCCAATACAATCTCATGCATGCTGGTTTGCTATGGATCTTGAAGATGAATATTCACAATATTTTATTATTGTTGTTGTCTACATGATTGTTATTGATATATACTGCTAATTGTTGTTTTATCTAAATTATTGTGCTCTTCTTATGTATTGTTGTAATATGTGTTGTTGTTGTAAAACTCAATAAAACTGTTGTTACTATTATTGTTATAATTTATGGTATAACAGTTGTAAATTAATATTTTTATAGTATGACAAATATTTTTTATTGAGTTTGTTTGGAGTCATTTGAACATCTCTTGGTCCATCAATCACTTTTGGGATAAAATTGACTTATGGACATAACACATTCTAAAAATAAAAAAATTATTTTATTTAACATAGGGGAGTTCTATTTATTTGTAGTGTCGGATAGTAATTATCATCGTCAAGCTATTTATAGTGAGCTTCCAACTTCATTTTTAGTGAACAACAAAGTATTATTGACTTAAACTTTGAGAGACCATAATTATTTCCTCAAAGTGAATCACAGGGAGCACAACATATTAAATAGAAGATCTCTGAATGAGGTTCAATTTGATATATTATGTGTCTCATGGTTCAATCATAGTCAAAAGTCATAGTCTCTCAAAATTTAAATCAGTAATAGTATTGTTGCTGGTCTTCATGTTGCTGATCTTAAGAAATTAGCAACAATGTGTTGCTGGTCTTAAGAAACTTGTAACAATGTCTTGGTAACTTAAATTTTGAGAAGTCATAATTTTTTACTCGAATTAAACTATGGGACAGACAATATATCAAATCGATGATCTCTGAACAAGCTTTATTTTGATATATTATGCACCCCATGGTTCAATTCTAGTCAAACGTTATGATCTCTCAAAATTGAGATCAAAATTTAAATCAACAACAACGTATTAATGATCTTCAGATGAGTAAAAGACCAACAACTCTTCATGTTACTGATCTTAAGAAACCTGCAATAACATGTTGTTAATCCTAAGAAACCGGCAATAACTTGTTGCTAACTTAAACTTTGAGAGATCATAACTTTTGACTTAGATTGAACCATAGAACACACAATATATCGAATCAAAGATTTATGAATGAACTTCAATTTGATATATTATACGTCCCATGATTTAATCTCAGTTAAAAGTTATAGTCTATCAAAGTTTAAGTTAGCAACAATATTGCTATTGGTTTTCATGTTGTTGATCTTAAGAAACCAACGACAGTGTCAATGATCTTAAGAAACCAGCAACAATGTGCTGCTAATCTTTAGAAAACTAGTAACATGTTGCTAACTTAAATTTTTAGAGACCATAACTTTTAACTCGGATTCATTAAACCACGGGATACATAATATATCAAATTGAAGATCTCTAAATGAGCTTTGATTTGATATATTATTCGTCCCGTGATTCAAGCCTAGATAAAAGTTATGGTCTCTCAAAGTTTAAATTAGCAACAACAAGTTACTAATCTTCAAAAGACCAACAACTCATTGTGTTGTTGATCTTAAGAAACCAAGAATAATGTGTTGTTGATCTTAAGAAGTCAATGACAACGTGTTGTTGATCTGCAGAAAACCAACAACAACATATTGCTGACTTAAACTTTGATAGACCATAACTTTTGACTCGAATTGAACCACAGGATACACAATATATTAAATCAAAGATCTATGAACGAGCTTCAATTTGATATATTATGTGTCTCATGGTTCAATCCCAGATAGATGTTATGGTCTCTCAAAGTTTATGTTAGCAACAACATTGTTGTTGGACTTCGTATTAAAAAAATTTATCATACTTGAATCGAGTTGAAAAAAATCACTACTCTCAATATAGTGCATCTCAATGGTGTTTGACAGCATGGGTGTAATAAGGACACTGAGTCAAGCATATAGGATTTTGTTTGGAATGAATCAAACATCTCTAGGTTCATTAGCCACTTTTAAAATGTACCCGACTAATTGTTGCTAGTCTTAGAAGACTGTGTTGCTAGTCTTCATAAGATCAACAACACGTTGTTGTAGGTCTTCTAAAGATTAACATCACATTGTAGCAACTACGAAATCATAGTTGCTATAAATATAAGTTATAATTTTGAAAGGTTATAACTTTTGATTCGAATTAAACTGCAGGACGTACAATATAACAAATCAAAGCTCGTTCAAAGATCTTTGATTTGGCATATTAAGCATAACATGGTTCAATTTGAGCCGAAAGTTATGACCTCTCAAAGTTGCCCAGCATACACATTGTAATAGCTACAAAATCATAGCTACTACAACTACATTATAGAAAAAAGGTTATTATGCTCACCCTAGGTATCCCTTACAGCTCATCCCCAGGTTATGTGAAGGGAGGTAAATCATGGAGTTAGTTTATAGCCGACCGCCAAGTTGCTAGAGGATGGGAGGAGTTTTTTGTAGCTACTACAACTACAAGTTTAATTTTAAGAGGTCGTAACTTTTAATTCAGATTGAACCATGGGATGTACAATATATTAAATCGAAGATCTTTGAACGAGCTCCGATTTGATATATTATTTGTCTCGTAGTTTAACCAGAACTAAAAGTTATAATCTCTCAAAATTATAACTTGTAGTTGTAGCAACTACGATTTTGTAGCTACTACAATGTGATGTTGATCTTTATAATACCAGCAACAATATGTTGTTGATCTTCTGAAGACCAGTAATATAGTCTTCGATCTATAGACCTACAACCATCAACTAATTTTGTCTAAATAGTGGTTGATGGACCTAAAGATATCTGATTCACTCCAAACAAAGTCCTATGTACTTGACTCATTCTCCTTATTACACCCATGTTGTTAAATACCTTCGCGATATACTATATTGAGAGTAGCAATTTTTTCAACTTGATTCAACTATGATAAATTTTTTCAACATAAAAACTAGCAGCAACGTTATTGTTGACTTAAATTTTAAGAGACTATAACTTTTGACTGGAATTGAACTACGATACGCACAATATATAAATTGAAGCTCATTCAAAGAACTTTGATTTGATATATTATGCACCCCTGGTTAAATTTGAGTAAAAAATTATGGTCACTCAAAGTTTAAGTCAATAACACATTGTTGTTGGTCTTCTAAAGATCAGTAAGATGTAGTTGCTGACATAAACCTTGTAAGATTATAACTTTTGACTAAAATTGAACCATAAGACGCATAAAATATCAAATAAAAGCTCATTTATTGATCATCAATTTGATATATTGTGCATCCTGTGGTTCAATCCAAGTTAAAAGTTATGATCTCTCAAAGTTTATCCAATATACACGTTATAGCAACTACGAAATAGTAACTGCTACAACTACAAGTTATAACTTTGATAAATAATAACTTTTGATTCAGATTGAATCACGGAACACATAATCTATCAAATCAAATATTTCTGAACGAACTTCAATTTGATATATCATGCATCACATGGTTCTTCCCAAGTTAAAAATTATAACCTCTTAAAGTTTAAGATTTAAATTTCATACAGTTGTAGTAGCTATGAATCGAAACTCGTTTAAATATCTTCAATTTATTACGGGTGGAACCCATAATGATTAGGTTTCAGGTTAAAAAAATACTTTTAATTCTTTTAGGAGACTTTGAATAATTTTAATTTTAATTTTTTTTATATTAATTATAATTGTGTGATGACTTAGTTGCATTATAGCAACTACTATATTATAATTGGTACACCGTATCGATGTAGTGAAGGAAAAAATTAGAAAGATATGATAATAAAAATAGAGTGTTATTTTATAATGGAGGACTGTTATATCATTGCATGGAGAATGAGACATTTTTTTTTATGATAAATCAATATGAAATATCCCTTGAAGATCTGTTTAAAAAAACTTATCGTTAAAATCAAATAAATAAACAAAATTAATATAAATTTAATTAATATTCACTATCCTCCCTCACACATCCATTTTACCAAAACTACCATATTACTGCTGGACGCCTGGACCACATTCACTCTTCAGACCCAAATGAGTACATTAGCACTTTTACTGTGGCTTTTCACGGCGAATGCCTGGCAGTTACAGTTGTTACGAGCATGCAATTTACCTTTATCGCCATTTGGTGGGTCCGTAAAGACAATTGTCTTATTTTGACTTTGGACAAAGCAACTGCACGAGCTGTCACGTGGTCTTCAGCCCGCCATCGTCTGTCTCTCTCTAATAATTGCAGGGCCAGGTAGAGACGGATAACCCCTTCAAATACCATTATTCCTATTATTATTCCTATTATTCTAAAGCTATTTACACATTTCGTTGACAAAACAGTAGTTGTTTCAGATATTGAATTGCTAGGACGGTTGGATCCAGATAGGTCTCTGAAAAAAAAAATATGATTGATGCTTGCTCATTCATACTTGCTTTTGACTGTTGTTACCTGTTGGATGATTTGCACAGCCATTAGTGCATAAATATAATCAGCAAGCTCACGTTTTCGTTAGCAATCTTTGACGATTGGTTCTTCATACACACGAAGAATGTTTGTTTGCCGTGATTTTACAGCCGGACTCATCAGTTTGAAGTTTGAAGGCTGCCATACGCATGCACATCCGCTGCAGCATCTGTTTGGCTAAGTTTCTCACCTGAGCCGGGAAAAGGTGAGAACGGAGTGGGAATAATGCCTACAGTGGAAAAAAGTCGAAAGGCAGAATTGGACTCGTGAGCTGTGTGTGTGACCAGATTAATAATAGCATTTCCGTTGATGCTTTCGAGAGAAGCCGGCCGTTTTCGGCTAAACCTCGGTCTCCGTCGCCGGCTCTGCCGCGGTCTCCAACCCCAAGATTCCTTCCATCCTCGGAGAATACGCAGGCATGCTTTACCGGCACTGTTCTCTTTGTACATTTAAGAAAAAAGAAAATCTTTAGATTTTCTCTGAGATTTGGTGGGCTTGAATTCATTATGGAACATCTATAGTCTGTTCTAAGACTTGTTTAAAGCGAGGTTCAGTTAATGGTGGAAGGCAGCTTCTGCGGCTCCCTAGGCGTTTGCCTTTGTAATAAAGGTGGGCATCTATCTTCTCCTGCCTTCTTGTCCTTTGTCCTCCTCGCCTCTCCTCTCATTATTATAATTATCAACCAAAGCAGCTACGAGTGTCAGGTAGAAGTATCTACCTTCGCATCCTTGTATCCTTTCCATCTTCCCCATCCCACTCCATGTGAGACAGTTCTTTGCAGAGTGAGGTAAGTTTGCTTACCGAGAAAGAGGAAACAGATCTATCACAGACCTCTTCTGAAGAGACAGATCGGCCTCTTCTTCATGCTGTGCTTCCAGCGAACAAGCTCAAGAGAAATCCTTCCTAGCTAAACCCACTTCATCATAGCATTTCAAAAAGGAGGAGCCATATAAAAGGCCGAGCGAGCTTCCTCCTCACTCTCTGTGTGTCTCCATGGATGCCCATCTATGGGGAAACCGGCAGCAGTCAGAGCATCAGCCTTCTGCAGGGCACACAAAGCTCCAGCACTTGGATCAGCAGCAGTCGTCACATGCTGCCTCTGCTCTCGCTCTGCTTGCGCCTGAGCCTAACAGCAGCCTCAATAAGGGTACTCCCTTCTCCTTATCGCTCTTCGTATATTGGTTCATCTGACTCCAACTGCCTTCTTCAGACGTAGGTTATTTCACTCTGGTGCAGTGGCAGGAGCTCGAGTTGCAAGCTTTGATCTACAAGTACATGTTAGCCGGGGCTTCTGTTCCTATGGAGCTTATTCTACCCATCAAAAGGAGCCTTCTCGGTGCATCTCCATACTTCCACTACCCTGAGTTCTATCACCATCTCCAGCCATCCTGTAACTTCTCTGTCTTTCTCATATTCTACCTTTGTAACTAACCTTGACATCGTTTAAAATCCATCTAGTCGATTGCATTTGGATTTCGACGTGATGTTTCCTTTTGCAAACGCATTCCCTTTCAGTTTCTGCGTTACAAACGGGCTACTGGGGGAAATGCACCATGGATTCTGAGCCAGGAAGATGCAGGCGGACAGATGGGAAGAAGTGGAGATGCTCAAGAGAAGTTGTGGTAGGTCAAAAGTATTGCGAGCGTCATGTTCACCGTGGCCGAAATCGTTCAAGAAAGCATGTGGAACCCCCCACACCGTACTATTCCAAGAGTAGTTCCAAAAGTGGCCTTTGCTCGCCTTCGCCATTGTTGGCTCAAGAGAACCATTTCGACCTTCCTAGATCGTTGGCCACACTAAATACACAATCTCTGGACCAGAGGTAACATCCGAAAACTTTTGCTAGAAATTTGAACGATCATTTGGAGGGAGGTTTTTGGTACTTTGAATGCAACTTCCAAGACACTACTTCAGGACAACTGTTGAAAAGGATCTTCAAAGCCATTGTCTGAACTTCTACCTCAAGGATCTTCAAGACGACAAAGCCGAAGGCTACGTGCTCCAGAGTTTCTTGGACGAGTGGCCAAAATCCCAACGAGAGAACACCATCCATCCTGCTTCGACCACCCACCTCTCTATTTCAGCTCCTGGGAATCAATCATCAGATTTCTCTCTGAAACTTTCCACTGGAAATCCTGAGAAGCCTGGACAAGATAGCAAAAATGGCTGCGAAACACAGCTGTTGGTCCGCTATGGACAGGCATCTATGGGTGGTCCACTAGCGGAGGCACTCCGTTCGTCAGCCTCGACTCACTCGCCGACTAGTGTTCTGCACAAGTCGAACGGATCTATATCCGAAATCACCAGCATTAGCCCATGAGAAGAGAAGAGTCTCGTAGTCGCATTAGTTTATTTTGCTAGATCTATGGCTATACATTTCATGATTTGGTAACTCGTCCTGTTAAGAGAGATTTCTGGTTTGCATGCATCTTTAATTAGATTTGGTTTTCTGAGTTGTTTTATGTCTGGAGGATGGTTATCTCGAATTTCTTGAGTGATTTTTCTGTGGCCGGAGTAATAGGGAAGTGGTTTTTCTGACTGTTAATTGCCATGCTCTTTTCTTAGCGCTTTTTTTCTCAAACCTACGTCTATAGAGAAATATGATACGTGAATGGGATATTATAAAAGTAGGTAAACACTGTAGAATTTGGGAAAGTTACCATTTGGTTAACGAATTAATTTCAGAAGTGAGAGGATACAAGATCTTAGAAAACAGGAAGAACAAAAATACACATCGTTTTGATGATCAACAGTGAAAGAGTTGCACAAATTTGCACTAGAACAGATTAAACGCGATCAAATGAAAAGGAACAAAAACAGAGCAGAGCAGAGCGCACAACTGGTCTTCGGCTGCTGCTCCCTCCTCAGCCTCTACTTCCAGTTTCGAGCCGCTCCAGAAATTCCAGTGGCGTCGAGGTTTGCTCCTCCGTCCTGCTAATCACGGCGCTGGTCAGGTTCTCGTGCGAAAACCCATACATCCGCAGCACCTGGTTATCTGCAAAATTGAAAGCTCTCTCCATGTTTTTCAAGCATCTCTCCACAG
>JBAMIB010000083.1:2391341-2411413 GCA_037177415.1 Kaempferia rotunda | reverse complement strand
TGTTCGCGGGCCTAGGTGGGTCGACCCATGGCGGACTTGGGTTGATAAAATTCCAACCCACCCCGCTTAAATTGTTTGGTGGGGCGGGTCAACCCGACGGGCCCAACCTAAATTGACTGCTCTAATGCCAAGTCACACTTAAACTTACATCGCCAAGGCTCCGCCTTGGACTTACACCACCAAGGCTTCGCCTTAGACTTACACTGCCAAGACTCCACTTGAACTTTCCTCATTTGCCAAGATCACACTTGGAGTTTCCTATAACTGCACACTCACAAGCACATAAAATACAATAATAAACCTAACTTAAATCTTTTCCTAAACATCAAAACCCAGAACACCTAGATTGCTCTAACAATCTCTCATTTTTTGATGTTTGACAACCTGTTTAAGTTAGAAAAACAAATAAAGTAATAAGCATGCAAGTAAATAAGCTATCTACTCATGCATAATATCATGAAACCTATCCCTAGGCTCTCCCTTCATCTAAACTCCCCCTTGAGTTAGGATTTCTTGAAAGGGTGTATAAGTTTTCCACTTAAACTTAGCACTTCTCCCACTTTGCCACACATCAAATAGAGCTCCAATAATATCTTAATTATTAGGCTCTTTGACCTCTAATGACCATAATCATTATGTATTAATCTCCCATAAGATTACATACATGTTTACCATACTTTTGGTCATTTTCTAATGTTGAAAGCCAATTTTAACCTATATTAGTCGATTGCCAAAGGCACCAGTCGACTGATATCATTGAATAAACCTCATAGAAATATTCTATGTTTGATGAACAGTGTTACCAGTCTACTGGTCTTTGTATCAGTCGACTGACACAAAAAATTAGTAAACTATATTCTGAACCTAATTTCAAAAATGTACCAAAAATTCCAAAGGTCTCTAAAAATTCTCAAATTTCTTGGAGAGGTCTGTTTTACTAGTGTCTACTTGGAAAAAATATATTTAAAAATGTATATATCTCGGATCCTAAGATTTACATAAAACCCAAAACTATCTAAATAGTTTAATAGAATCTTGACATAAAGTCCTAGTTTTAGCTTCCTCTTGATGTATTTGTCCATTCCAAATCTCAATGCATTCCTAGCATTGGTTTATATAACATCTATACATAAAAAAAAAAAATCAATTTTCATGTAATATGAACCCAATTCATATTTCCATGCATGAAACTCCATCCAATTGTGCCATTTCTTAGGTTTGAGACTCAAATCTGTCTCCAAACTATTTGACACATACCATGACCTATCTACCATAGGTCACAAAGGCTCTTTGAACTCCCTTAGTAACCTTAGTCACCTCCCTAGATGACTCATTTACATGGCTAGGCCAACATGATGAACCTCTGGTGAGCAATCAACTCTATTGAAAAGTGATAAACTCAATTGTTAGGATTCATGTACAAATCCCCAGCCAGCCAAACTGGGAAATGAGCAATCAATCAATTGATAAGTGATCAATTGAGTTGTCTAATTGATTGTCAATCATTATGTTAACTCTAAACCTCAAGCAATCGACTGCTCAACTCGATTGTTAGGATTACTATGCAAACCCCTTAAGCTACTTCGAGGTTTAGTGCATTAGTCACTATATTATAGCAATCGATTGATGTCATCCCTTTTGCTCAATGACTTAGGGTTTACAAGCCCTAAACCCCTGAACAAAAACTACTCTTCTATTCTATAATGCAGTAGTCAACTAATAACCCTTCATCAGTTTACTGGTACACTGATTTGAGTCATTTTAATGGCTAAATTTCACCTTTTCTTTATATACCCTCAATTCTTGTTTGTCTTGAGCTAGATAACCCTATTCCTTGGACTTTAGTTCTTGAAGCCTTAACATCTTTGAGTCTTTATTCACCTTTCATTTGATCTCCTAATCTATTCGTGCTTTGTCTTTTGCCAAAAATCCAACCTCCTGCCTTCTTGGACTTTCCTGCCTTGCATCCTATCTACAAACCTGTGAGAACTTGCTGTTGCCAAAAATCCAACTTCCAGCCTTCTTAAACTTCCTTATCTTGTCAGGTCTCCAAACCAATATAAGGACTTTTCCTCCATATGAAAGTGAGACACCGCATTTTTCTACCTTAACTTAAATCTTATCAAACATCAAAACTGCATGATTGCACTAACAAATAAAAGTTACATATTTTTTCAAGATATTGATTGAAAAATATTAGGAAAATAAGCCGGACTTACACATGCCATTTATAAATTTAAAAAATTTATGATAGAAATTTAAGTGATATTATATAGAAAATTCTAAAAAAAGGTGTTAGCATAGTGTACATTAAAACAATTAAGGATGTGTATGAGAATACAATAACAATAGTGAAGGCCATAAGTGGATTAACTGAGTACTTATTATAAAGATAAGGTTAGATTAAAGATCGATTTTAAGTTTATATCTTTTTACACTAATCATTAATGAACTTATTGGACACATTTAAGATATGTTACTATGATGCATATTATTTACAGTGAAATTATTTTGGTTGATAAAAAATATGGAATAAAAGCAAAGCTCGAATCTTAGCCAAAACACCAAAAGTAAAAGATTTAGAATCAGTAGAGTAAATATAAAATATATTGATTTAAACTTAATAGTAGCAGACATAATAAGACTATTGTTAAGATCAAAGATAATTAGTTACATGTAACTAAGAGATTTAAGTATTTAAGATTATTTTATAAAATGATAGAGAAGTTGATAGAGATATTTTACATAGGATAAAAGTAGAATGGTTGAAATGAAGGAGAGCATCAAGTTTTCTTTATGATCATAAGGTATCTCTAAAATTTAAAAGAAAGTTTTATAAGACATTAATTGAGCACACTAAAAAAAGATGAGGATGTTAACGTAAATGTGTAAATTTACAAGGACAGAAAAATAAGAAATAAGACTTTAAAGAGAAAGGTGAGGTTGTATCTATTGAGAAAAAAATTGGAGAAATATATAGGTTTAGAAATGATATGAATATGCACTTATATGACTAGTAAATATCTATGTTAAGTGATATGATATTATGAAAAATATACATATTAATCAAGGAAGATAGGTCAAAGAACACTTAGTTAGCAATGATAAAATATTATACATTTTATTTAAATATATATAAGGATATAGTAGTGGATCAAGGTTAATGATGTTGGAGGATTTATATAATTGACCCCTCTTAGTAGGATTTAGTGTCTAATATTTGAATATAATGAATCAATATGTAACTAAACATATCTTTGTATATATTGTTTTGAAAAAATTGAGATGCTAAAATGGTGTCTAGAAGAACCCGTATGAAAGACCATAGTATCAACTTAGTTACAAGTAATAACCTTGTTGTTACTTCTATAAATTGGAAAATTCCGTTGGATATATGTGAATGAAAAAGAGGTGGAGTGAAAAAAGACTCCATTGTGAATAAGAATTTAGTTTTACATTGGGAGTTTGTGGCTTCGATGGTTGATTTATATTAGATCACAACCATAGGAGTTGTGAACATAGACATGGGGGATGTTCTCTTTCACACATGGGCCTATAGGGGGAAGCAAATTTAGGGTCCGAATTGCATTGAACCAAGGTTGACTCGTTTGCGAGCACAACCTGCACAAGTCAAATGTCGGGCTAACTGAGGTCAGATTTGTCCAAACGAATAAATCAATATTTTTACCATGTTTTTTTTTTGTTATTGTTCATGTAAAACGAATGAATTAATTTCAATTAATTCAATCCAATTTAAACTATCAATAATAAATTATTATTAATTCATTCAATTAAAAATATCGATAATTAATGATAATAAATAGTCATTAATTCATTCAATTGAAAATATCGACATTAATGATAATAAATGATCATTAATTGATTCAATTGAAACTGTCGACAATTAATGATCATAAATAATTATTAATCGATCATATATTACGGTCAAAGGTTGAGCCCCTATATAAGGAGCTCAAATCTTGAGCAAAAGACATAGAGCGAGAGGAAAAGTAGAAAGTGAACATCTGTCCACCCGTGTTCTCCCAAAAAAACTCTCTCAGCCGTTCACTTGCTCTGCGAACTACTCGTAATAGCATTCGAGTGCATTCTTAGTTCGTCACAAACAACCAGTGTTTGGTTGTGTGCATGATTTTATCGTTGTATCATGAGAAACAAAGAATCAAAGACAACCTCAAAGCACAGTCGAAGATGGAACAAATATGTTTCAAGGGAATTGCGTTGAACAAAGGCCTCGACATCTTCCTCGACAAATCCTTTCCTGACTCGACGATTGACTCTCAATTCAACTACGCACTACGTCGACTCTGCGACTCAACCACTAAAAGCTTGGCAAAATCAGCCCTCATTGACAGTATGAGATTATCCAATCAGGTCGATAGATAAGCTAAAATTAATTTTATGTAATTTCAATTCTATATATATTTTTTCTAATATCTTTGGTAATAAATTGTCCAAAGGCAAGGTTGAACAATGATAGATGGAGGGGGAGAATTTACCATATTCTATTTTGTAATCCTTTATTATTGTAGTATTTTACTGAATCGCACCAGTAAGTTTTGAAATTTTTCATTGCGTGCACCTAACTTTCATAATACCAAAATCAAGTAGCATATTCCTATTATACCCCTCCTCTTTCTTCCTATTTAAAAAATTACTTTTTTCAATTTACACTGTTAAATTAAAATCTGAAAGTACATATACACATTAATTTTGATTTAAGCGATTTAGAGTTCTCCATGTCTATCAATCAATTTCATCCGAAACTAACTGATGGACCTAAAGAAATTAAAAATTTATAAGTTTAATATTTTTCAAATTAGAAAAGTCTTAAAAATTTATTAGTAGTATTGATCAGTATCATTATTATAAGTCTTATAATGAATTTGTGACAATTGTATTAAATCTTTATAAGTTTAAAATTAATTGATAGATCCAGAAAATTTTAAATCACTTTAAATTTAAAACTAATATATACCTAGAAATCTCCATAATATACCTATTTCCTCGTATCTGAGTTTGACAACAATTAATTTTTTGAATGAAAAAAAAAGAAGGAAGAGGAATATAATAAGAATACACTGCATGATTTTGATATTATAAAAATTAGATACGCGAAGAAATATTGAAACCGGTATATTGATTCAATAAAATTGTGAATAATAGAGATAATAGTTTATTAGTTCTCAAGTGTTTTGATGATTTCAATTTTTTTTTAATATTGAGTTCAAGTAATTGAGTCAACATGACCTTGTGAGCAAAATATATTGAATAAATCAAATTGACTGACTGAAAAAGGACATTAGACGAGCAAATGAACAAAACAAGTCAAATTATAAAAAAAAATAATCATTAATTAAATGCAGACGAACCAATTATACAAACTACCAATCCACTCATTAATACTACTCTACTAATGCTATAAATCATTCATGTCACTTCCACTACCATTCGATCCCCTCCCACAGTCATAGATTTCACATTACTTTAATTAACCAACATAATAAAAATAAGCAAACAAATTAGCCAGAATCAGTAAATGCGAAGAATTGCTAAATTTTCTCCTTGTATAAGGTTGTCATTAGGAAGATAAACAAAATCATCACACATACAAAAAAATTGGCAGGAAGATGTTATTTGTTGCTATGCTAAAAAATTCCCGTTTGCATTAATAGCAAGATTACAACTTCCACTTTACGCTGTATCGCAATCTATTAACTTGGAGATCAGACTGATTCAACCTTATCTGTGACCTTATATCTTTTGTCAGCCGCATTCAAGCCTGCGGCCTGAAGTAGTTTTCGCTTCTTCACTAAATGAATTGCGGTGTTCCTGTCAGCGAGAGCCTCTTCGTGATTTGTCTGCAGACAGCATTTTGTTAGAGCCTTAGAATCAAGCCATTAACAAAAAATTAAAACAGGACTGCGCTTCTTCACGACAGTCATGTTGAGAAGATTCGTGGGAATCACAATGAAGCAGACTAATGAAATTTGATATTGCAAGTCAAGGTGAATGAACCAGTAGAGAGTTGCGCTCACCTTGATTCCAAGTGCCCTATCAAAACTTTCAATTGCTGAATCTGGCTCTCCGAAGTTTAGTTGTGCTCGGCCAAGGGTAATCCATGCCTGCAAGGATGTCTGTGTCAGATACTCTAAGTAGACACTTAAAATTTCTACTCATCACTTTGTAAATGATTTTAGAAACTGTATCAGATAGTTGATCTGTATTGAGTCCAAATAACAGAGAAAATATGTTTTGCCAAGGCTGAGTCTGAAATCCACCATTAGAAATGGAGTTGCATATATGTTATCTGAAAAAATTACCTCAAAACAAGCTTCAAAATCAGATATTCAGTAAAATATATGTACTCTTAAAACTAATTCTGTCAGTAAAGAAGGCATTGATTTAATCTTTGTTTCTAGGTAGGCTGCCTATTTTGGTTTTGATATTTTTTGGTTTGTTTGAAACTCTTTCCCAACCAACCTCACTGAAGCATTGCTATAGGATCATCACCGAAGACTGAGTTGAAACTAGGTTTTGTTCATCAACAGCTCAATTAAATCAAAATGTTTTGACTGAGCAGCAAATATTTCAAGAAATGTTTTCTCTGTTTATTAGGGTGGAACCAGAATGCATAGATCCAGAAAAATTCAAAACAGCAAGAAGTTCAAAGGCTACAAGAATAGAACTAGTATGCATGACAAGGCTACTTAACCATTATCTCACTCAAAACTTTCCTGGTTCAAACAGAACGCCTAATTATTACTATAAACACCAAATACAAAAGAAACTTCTTATACTAAAAGTCACATACCTCACACCATGAAGGTTGTAACTCTGTAGCTTCTGTAAACAATCACAAACAGAATAATTTACAATTGTAGAGCTGAAACATGCATCCATTAAATACTTCAAGCATGAACTAAATGCAAAAAAAAAAAAAAAGGCACCCTAACAGAGAGCGATGGGAAAAAACATGAATATTACAGTCTCCCTATTAAGTACACACTTATAGATTTGCATAGAGCTTGATGGAGAGATAAGATTCATTAGCCTAACTTATTCATGTAGCCTACCCCAAGCACTTCAGACAACTGCAGGCGCTGCTGTTGATGACGACCACAATGAAAGACTATAATGTATGCACTTGATGATTTACTAACTGTCAGACTTACTGTGATGTTCTGTCAAAATTATCACCAATAATGCAGCTGATCTACTATATCTCACTTTCCTGTTGATTTTTATTTACATTAATGGGCATATATGTAGCAACCTTTATCTACCAACAGAAAATTTTGTAGTTTTTTTTACAGAAAAAAATGGAAATTGAAAAGGAAGATAAAAATATTATATTCTTTTTTATTTCTCTATCAATTAAAACTTATCTGTCTTACAAAGGATATATGAGCTTCCCCTAAAATAACAAAAAATCATCAACAAGTACATTTTTCATAAGCAACTTCTGAAAGAAATTCACAAAACAAACACAACTATAGTTGCATGTTCAAACAAATAAGCACTAAGCAGTTTTCACTTTCTTATAAACTAATAAATGGCTCGATAAGCTACATGTCAGTTAATGTTAATATGAGATGCCTTTGGTAATTTTGATCAAAAGTTAGCTTTTAAGCGTCCTCTCTAATCTTAATACACAAATTTACACAAACAATTTTACATGTCAGTTAATATGGCATGTCTTTTGATGGGATACCTTTTAAGAGTCCACTCTCTAACCCCAATACACACAAATTTTCACAAACAGGATGTTCCAATTTAAATCATCAAGGGATCAAAAGACAGAAACTGTCTCTTCAATTTCTTATCCTTTATTCACAGATCAATTTTTATCTTTTCATCTTAGAAAATTAAGTGCAGATCAAGGTATGCTCTTTTCCATATTATGTAAAATATCATGAAGTTATAATATTATGCTTATCGTTGATTTTGCATAAGTTCTAACTTCCATGTGGTAGCCATGTTTAACAACTTTTGTTGTTGCATTTAAATTTATATTTTAATTTGGATTCATTGTAGATTACAACAATATGCTGGAGTATCATTCTTGATGGTTTTGAAATCAATTTCTCTGATTTGATAAGTGGACTTGGTGGTGAATTTGGTTTTGGCATTTATTATGGGATTAGCACCATGTATCATCCAACAACTATTCATTCAAAGACCACTCACAAAGCCCCCAAGACAATGGTGCAATGGTTAGGCACTCCCGCTGATAAACAAGGGATCTAAGGTTCGAGTTTTAGCTACGATGCTGTAGGAGTAAGAAGCGGCCCTAAGAATATTTGCCATCTGGATGATCCTCCATGAGCGCTTCCCGATTTACCCTGTAGCCGGTGATAAACTTCCATGGGGCCGGGCCAGTCACTCTCACGATTAGTCGGCTGAAGAGTTAGATATCTGATGCAAACTAAAAAAGATTTTAAAAATAAAACACCAGTCACAAATGCTACATAGCATGTTGTAATGTTTAAGACAATTATTTATGACGACCTAATGGTAATAGCAATAGCATTGGCCCTATCAATATTCTTTGAAATTTAAAGAATAAATATCAAAAAATGGTTGAAGCCAAGGCCTCAACAATTAATAGCAGGTGCCAGTAGAATGTGATAATCCTGAATTGAAAAATGTGGAAACAATACTGCATGTTGTAGATTGGAATTATGAAAATTTTCAAACTGAAAAATATTGTTACTTGAACAATGATAATTTATAGGTGTATAGCAGTATGCAAATTGCTTGCTCAGTATTCAGTTTTATGTGGTAAACTATCTAAGCTAATAAAAATCGGGTTGGTTGAGTGCAAAACAAGTATCTTGTGATTTCTTGATGCATTTCTCCTCTTATTTCACATAAAAAATAGTATTATGAATGACAAATATTAGGGAGTAGCATTAACATCCACTGAAGAGGCAAAAACCTACAAGGCTTGGTTATATGCATAACACATTCAGAGAAAAAAATAAAGATGACTTAGACCAATACTCAAATAACACAGCAAAATGCAGCACATACTTCAGTTGCAAGGACAGCGAATAAAAAGATTTGGAGCATACGTGTGGCTGCTTTTATAGCATTCCACGAATCACCTATTTCAAGTAAAATCTGTGCCTTCTGTTCATGTAATACTGCATTTTTCGGTTCCAAGGACACTGCAGCCTCCCACTTTCCTAGAGCTTCATGGTATTTTCCATCCTAGAGTCAAAAATTTAACAAGCTAGAAATTTAACCACATTTATTCCCCTCAAAAAAAAATAATAATAAAGCAAATTGCAGTAACCATTTATTTCCTACAGTCATAGCTTGATTTACTTTCTCTGTAGAAAAGTACAAGAAGAAAGCTCTTTTATGAAATAATATTCTTAATTAAGTACTTTCTGCTTTCCCAAACTTCCTTTTTCTTCTTGAAACCTTGAGATAGTTTCACATTAGTAAGCCTCAGACTTAGCCTCTTGCGCTTGGGACATTGAAAAATTAAATAAAACCTAAAAGAGGCTAATTACTTCCAAATTTTTGTTATTGTGGAATAAAGAAATACAGAATCCTACGAGTAACCAAGAGTGATGTGGTGGATATATAGGGGCTCCCACGTAGAATCAGAAAGTCAATCTTCCAATTAACGTGACAATCAAAGTTTAAGGTAGGTCAACCCGAGTGAAGGATCGATCAGAGACCACCACCCAATATGCTCACAAGCTCACCGGGCTCTACTCCCCTACATCCTCCTGATCGGATCTCCGCCTCCTGGGGCTCTGCTCCCCTACATCTTCTTGGCTCACAAGTTCACGGAGCTCTACTCCCCTACATCTTCCTGATCGGCTCATGAGGCTCTGCTCTCCTACGTCCTCTCGACTTACATTCTCCTGATGAAATCTGCACTTCCCGGGGCTTTGCTCCCCTACGTCCTCCCGATCGGCTCACATGCTCAAGGGGCTCTGCTCCCCTACGTCCTCCCGATAAGATGGACAGGCTCCATCGAATCTCCGACTCACAAAGCCCTGCTCCCCTCAACTCCCTATAAGATGGATGGACATATAAGCAAATCCGTCAACCCATGATCAGAGATTGTGCCCCCCTTTTTTAACCCATTATTCCCCTATTAGGGCCAAAAAGCTCAATGGGTCTTTCAAGTCAAGAGTTCATTCCATAATTAATGTTGCGTGTGGGATTATCAGAGACACACAGGACCATATCATTGTATACCAGTAACATATGGGCAATGAGACTGCACACTACAGTGGAGATACAGGGATTTAACATATCCCTTACGCTTATATGGCGTTTGATTAATATAAGGTTACAAAGGTGTTATAAAAGGGTTTGCCCACGCGGGCGCAAGTATGTCTTTTGCTTCGCACACATCTTACATTCTTCTACTACCGTCCATCTTCTACATTTTCTCCACCTTAGTGACTTGAGCGTCAGAGTTACTACATCAGGGACCCCGCCTACTTGCTAACACTCCTTTCTCCTCCACTTGTGATCTTGTTGGTGATCCCCCTTTGAGGCTTTTTCTCCTTCAAGGTCCTTTTGCGGTCAACTTCAAAGTCATATCGCCGGTGACCCCCCTTCTTTTCCTTCAAGGTCTTCGTGTGGTCAACTTCAAAGTCAACTCGTTGATGGTCCAGCTTTTGTCAGTTTCAGACAAGATCAAATTTGGCATCGTTTGTGAGAACGTACGCTTGATCTGAAATGTGAAAATATACGATGTTGGAAAGTTCACAATTGTTATCTTATAATAAGAAGACTTTGATTTACTAGTGGTGGCTAAAGTGCAAGAGCTTGCACAAAAGAAGCCGCCAATGAATCCTACTCCTTCAAAAACACCTATAGCACCAGCCGAAGAACCACAAACTATCAACCGAAGATCCAAGCTAGTGAAGTCGACTAAGCTCTCTAATTTAGACGAGCGTAGAAGATTCCGTCAGATCCAAGCAATCCCAAGGATCCTCCGTGGGAAATTCACCTTCGAGATATGAAGCGAGGCAAATCACCCATTGCTAGCAACTCACCTGAGCGGCCACGTATTCCCTTCTCTCAGGGAATCCTCGAAGACAAGTTGCCCAAACATTTCTAACCTCCGCAAATCGAAGAATATGGTGGCTCGACTAATCCCAAAGACTATCTTTGCAAGTTTGAAAATGTTGTTCTGCTGCATCACTACGCGGATGGTGTCAAGTGTTCTTAACAACACTCTCATGCTCGACACAAACGTGGTACAATTGGCTCTTGCCAAGTTTCATCTCATGCTTCAAAGATTTCAAGACAATCTTCCTCTATAACTTTGCTAGCAGCCGAAGATACCACAAGACCACATTGAATTTGTTAGCCCTCAAGCAGGGGACAAAAGAGACGTTGAAAGCATACATCAAGAAATTTAATCAAGTCTCTATAGATTTCCCCTCAACCACCTCTGAAATATCAATGAGTGTCATCTCTCAAGGACTCATCAATGGGGATTTCTTCCGTTCCCTAGTGAGGGAATGCTAGGGTGGTAGAATTTCACTAGTACTAGTTGTCTTGTCGCTACCAGCATCCTCTCCACTCGCCATTGTGTTCCTTGACGAGTCAATCGGTTGTGCATCACGTTCTACTAGCACGACCTCTACGCATCTGTTCAACTCGGCCTTATCCAACTTCAGGATTTGGCAAATAGAAGCCTTCCACATTGTCTGAGTTGCAAAGAGGTGGAAGAGAAACTCAATTAGCTATCATATAAATTTAAGATAGAATTTCTTACCAAAAGTGAATTGCAACGATTGGATTTAGCCCAAAAATATAAAGAATGCACTCCTAAAGCAACTTAGTAATGTCGAACATCAAACTGACCAAGGTTCCAGCCGCTGACACAAACATGGGCTCTGTTGATAGTTGTGCAAATCGAGAGTCTTGGGCAAATTCATCAGCTAGCCGGTCGGCCACGACACTGGAGGAATAGGACAAATATAAAGATAGTGAGATTTCCACCCCTTATTGGAGGATGATGACATCTCATCAAAGAAAACACATTTCAGTCGGGCTTGAAAAAAGAAAACCCCCATTTCATTTTTTGGGATAGTAGAAATAATGGTAGACTCGAGGGTAGGAGAGATTTTGTACAAACGAAAAAGGATGACTATTCCATAGAGTAGTCGGATGGAATTAAGTGCTAACTGTTCGGGGAATGTGGAAATATAGGGATATTTCTTCAAAACAAAGCTAGGCAAGGGAAACGGGAGACCTCCAAGAAATTGGTCTTTAAAAAAGGCAATGAATTCTCAAGGAGGAAGGTGAGGCCGATCCAGGGCATTTGGAATGATGATGTGATGGTCCTTAGGGACTTCAAAAGTCAACCTAATTTGGTCCATGTCCCCGCCGTTGAGGCCTGAGGAAGTGGAGGTATACCACAGTGTGGGGATGTGTAGAGGAATGTCAAGAGCCATAGTAAAGGCAAAGAACGAAAGCATACGAACAAAAGGAGAGACTTACGAAAAAAGAAGGGGCTAAGGGAAACCTTGAACAAGATCACCGAAATCGTTGTTGCTAGAAACACTGTCGTTGAACGCTAGAAGACAAAGATAAATCACATCTGTTTGCCGCTAGCATTAGCCCTTGTAAACCTTAAGCGCCACAAATCATATCCGTTTGATCCAGAAGATAAAAAAGCGAGATCTTCACCTCCACTGTTTGATCGTGAGTCAGATCAACAAAATCCCAACAGTCGTCTCGAAAAGACAACCTTGACATGGCAATGTCACATGGTGATCTTCATTAGTTTGCATTTATGGCAAATTTGATACAGCCTAGCGTCACGCAAATACGACATCACGCGTATCACCAACAATAAATACGCCTTACTCCCACATTAAATACACCTTACTCACACATTTTCGAGGAGTTGACCGTACAACGATGGAATTATCATGATGATGTAAGCCCTAAAGCCCTAAAAGAATTAAATCAATTGGCAAACAAGGCCTTGCTAACGACTAGTCAATCGGGCTTGGGCCTCCTTCGACTAGACTTAAAGGGAAGGAATGTGGTGGATATATATAGGGCTCCCACATAGGATCACAAAGTCAATCTTCCAGTTAATGTGGCAATCAAAGTTTAAGGTAGGTCCGCCCGAGTGAAGGGCAGATCAGGACATCAAAGACGACCACCCGAGTGAAGGGCTCTACTCCCATATATCCTCTCGATCGGATCTCTGCCTCGCGGGGCTTTGCTCCCCTACATGCTCCCGATCAGGTGACAAGTTCACGGGGAACTGCTCTCCACATCCTCCCGATCGGCTGACAGGCTCACGGGGCTATACTCACCTACATGATTAGAGATTGGGCCCCCTTTTTAACTAACCCATTATCCTACTATTTTAGCCGGACTCAAAAAGCTCAATGGGTCTTTCAAGTCAGGAGCTCATTCCACAATTAATGTTACGCGTGGGATTGTCTAGTGGAGACACACGGATTTGCCATATCCCTTACGTTGATATGATGTTTAATTAATACGGGGATTACAAAGGTATTATAAAAGGGTCCAGCCCTCACGAGCATATGTATGTCTTTTGCTTCGCACATATCTAACATTCTTCTACTACTGTCCATCTTCCACATTTTCTCCGTCTCACTGACTTAAGCATCGGAGTAGCTACACCATAGGCCTCTTTGCCCTGCTTGCTAACGCTCCTTTTTTCTCCACCTTGTAATCTTGCAGGTGATCCCCCTTTGAGATTTTTTCTCCTTTACGGTCCTTTTGCGGTTAACTTCAAAGCCATCTCTCAGGTGAAAATTAACAGAGAAACTACTTCTATTAGTTAAATTAACAGAGAAAGAAGAAAATATGTGCTCAAACACTAGAGGCCCATCAAACAATTTTCTTCCCCGATGAGACCGGGATCAAGGGCGCCATATTGGTATCAGGCATCCCCCAGCGGCGAGCCCCCAATATGACAAAATTAGAGCATAAAAAAGAACCTCGAAAGGATGTTTGTTTCAAGCAAACAAAATGATGATCAACAAGAGAAATAATTCTTACGTTTAGTATACTGAGAAAAAAGAGGCGGAATTTGAGGATAAGCTACCTCCGCGAGCTGATTCCCCTGCGAACGGAAGCATTCAACGAGATTCCTGATGCGATCTTCATTGGTTAGGGCTTCTTTTCCGTCGTTGAGGTTTTTACTGTCAGCCTCGTCTCCTGCGGTGGTGCTGGCCTCGTCTTCTCCCTTATCGAATGGAAGATCTGGATTGAGGGTTATTGGCAGCGGACGAGACCGCTTCTTCCCGCCTACTCCGCCGCTGACGCCTCCTGCCTTCGCCTTGTTCTTCCAGACTATCTTCATGATTTCCAATTTTCACCCACTGTGATTGCAAAAGTGAAGCAGTCGCGTTAGCGTTACATTAGCGGCACTTCCTTAATCCTTCCAGCGGCTCCACAGAATACGTTGAAGAGGTAAATGTCGAGGTCGACCGGCTTCGTACGAGATAATTGAAATAGTATTGTACCAACGGTCCAGGATCGAACTGTGACTAAATCCGAATCCGAATTCAGATAATAATCAAAATAATCCATTTAAAAATATTTTTTTTCTAATTTTTTTACTTTTATCTTAATATTTTATCATTATCATATTAATATTAATATACATATAACATCTTAATTTTTAAAATAAAATTTATTTTAATTTAAAATGAATCGATTGAACTCTAAATTTAAGTCAATCCAAATCTGATCCAATCCTAACACAACCCAAAAACTTTCAACCCGAACCTAGTATTTTTTTAATCTCAACTCGGGTCAGGTTGGTGGGTCCAATGCTTGTAGAATCGCGATCCTACGCACGATCAATTTGGGGTCAGGATCGGATCGGTCATGATCGGATCGTAGAATCGTACAATCCTACCAAAAACCAATAAAATTTCATAATACATGATTAATGATTAGAAAAATATTTTAAAAAACTTATTTACATATAAATAGATTACTAATTTTGTATATATATTTAATCATTTACTATCAACACCTCAAATTACATTATTATATATACAAATTTAAATTAACTAGTAATTTTACATATGAATATATTACTAATTTTACATATATATTTAATTATTTATTATCAACATCTCAAATTACATTATTACATGTACAAATTTAAATTAACTAGTAATTTAACTATCATTTTCATACAATAGTACTACTACTCAATAATAGTTATATGAAAAAATATAAAATTTCTATTAGCACAATAATAATAATCACATTCAATCTCAAAAATATTCATTTGGTTTATAGATGATCTAATTTAAAGGCCAACAAAGTACCTAACCTACGTAGCAGAAACTATTGAATTCTTTGATTTGAATATATATGCCGAAAATAATATTCTAAAGACTTTGTTGACTCCGCAGTATACTAGTCAATCAACATCTAAAAATTCATCATTTTAAGGAAAAGAAATGGGAAAATATTTTTGATTAAAATATAACTCAAAAATAATTAAACATATGTTTAAATCATCGCAAAATACTACCCTAATTCTACAAAAGATTAAAAAAAAAGATAAAATCTTCTAGCCCCAAAAAGACTCTAAATGATTTTTTAATTAAAAACTAAGTGGTAATTATAGATCTCTGAACGAGCTTCGATTTGATATATTATAGGTCCCGTGGTTCAATCCGAGTCATAAGTTATGACCTCTCAAAGTTTCCCTCGATTCTGCTCCGATTCTACTCCGATCCTACCGATTATGTTCCGATTCTACCGATCTTGCCGATCGTGCTACGATTCTACTGCAAAGCAAGATCCTGGATCGATTTCTGCTGTAGAATCGCGATCTTTGTGATTCTGCAAATTATGCCGGGACCCGCCATTATTTGATGTTAGAATTTGACCTCCAATACACTTGAACTGAAATTACCACTCAGATACTCGCCACAGCTGGCATAAAGCAACTTCAATCGGACTAGCTATCGTGTTAGGACAAACTCTTACCATGAAACAGTTAAGATGTTCCTCTATTATCTATTTTGATCAGCTATAATACCTTCTTTAAGGATTTCAGTAATATTGGTTCTTGGCTAGGAATGTAATCTCAATGAAATGTATAACAAGCAACAAAAAAAAAAAATAATAAAGAAAGAGTTTAAGTATATGTTCACCACATATCTAATATCAAAGCTTCAGAGCAAAGAGCTGGATCAATTTACAACACCAGGCAGAGAAGCAATGAGCATGCCTGATGAATGCGACGACTGAGGCAGGAGAAAGCAAAACCATCAGGGAACAAGATGCGAGCATGCTGCGGCGGATGATCCCAATCGCGGCGGGCAAAGGCCAGAGCTGGTGGGAAGCCAAGGTCTGCAAGTTTAGCTACGTCACGCAAAGATACCATTTAAGGTGCGAAGGTATCGAGTGCAAAGACTTGTTGATCCTATTACAGTGGGATTACACGTCGTCCTTAAATTATATAAAGAGAGATATATCAGATTAAATTATACCCTACCGTCAAATAGTAGCCTAGGGGTGGAAGGACTTATTATTGATCGTAGATATTCCCATTGGTGTCATTATTGTCTCACCGCTTGCGCTGTGCCGAAGGGACTTTCCATGTTGTATTATTGATGAAAAAAAAATACGTACGATAACGCTGACGTCAAGTATACTTCATCATCAGCCTCACAATGAAATGAAATGAGTTAAATTAGGTACTGAGTGACTCTAAGTGGGAGGGTTATTTTCCGTATTCATGACTAAACTCTTACCTATTGACATAAACTGCCACTTGAGTACTATGAATAGTTTCATGTTGTATTATGAATAGCTGATGTATGGTTATATGATTACCTCAATTGAATTATTTTATATATTTTCGTATGCTTATATCTTAGCGATTTTGTGTGGACTTAGATTCCAATGTATCACTGACTACCTACCAGTCACTTGTAGGGAGTCAAAATCTCCTCCAAGAGCTTGGATTCTTCGTATGTGTGAAGCATGTCTCGATTGCGACCACTGCAACCATCCAAGCATGGCTCTACACAATTATCCACTACTCCAATTAAATACAAAAAAAAAAAAGTTTTCTTCTTTATTATGTGAAAAGAATATTGAATTATATTCTATTACAGTCTTAATCACAAGCCTTCAACTTGTTGTAGTCATCTTATTTGCATTAGTATTACTGCACATGCCAGCCAACAAAACAGGAGAAGTTCTGGCTTTCTAATCGATGAGCTTCCTGCAAAATGAGGTTACAATAATTAGTAATGTTATGAAATTTTGTGTTCGAGGAAGGGGAAGGAAGAAGATACATGGATGTCAGAAAGGTGGTGCTTCAAATAGATGATGTCTATAATAATCATAATTGAGCATGATGATCTGTGTAGTACCGAGCAGAAGATATCGGTTGTTGATATTCCACTCGAAGTCCCAATGCATTCGAGCATTCTTCAGTGTCCAGTAGGACCAACCAAAAGAAGCATCACTATAAGCTTCTAACTGAGCCACACCAAACATCTGATATTCCGATCTTGAGGCGTTGGCCACCTTCCACTCGTTAACCCACTCACCTGTATCAAACAAGAGCTATGATACACTCAAAGAAAAAACTCAAGGAAACACTCCAGGAAAGATACATAGTGATGGAGTAAAGAAAAATTTCATGGCAGTAAAGTAACAATACACGTCAAACAACTCGTCACGGATTCGGGAAAATGCTTAGATAGACAGTTACTTTAAGATTGGGTTTCTACTTTTGTTATCTCACTTGACCCTCTACACGAGAGTAATGCAAAATTAGTGTGGTCGAGAAGCTAAAAGAACAAACTTACCTATAAAGACAAGAGGCCCGTCTGCGCTGTTTAATGTCTGCACTTGAGGAACTCTCTTCTTATATATGAATTCAATATTTCCAGAAACATCCATGTTATCAAAATATGGATCGAAGAGATTGTAGTAGTGCAAGTCCACAACAACATTTGAAGTTCCAATATTTGCTTGGTAAAGCTCTGCTGGGTCTGCATTTCCTATTCTTTGACATACGATAACATAAACAGAAGTTGAGTAGTTCCGAACAATTTGGTATCCCCTTGTATAATATGAAACTAGAATGTCTAAGGGGACTAATGCCGCAGAAGGCTCATTTAGGAGTTCAATCCCTAATAGGGCAGAGTGATTTGCATACCTGTAAATGACATGAAAATCGTTGAATTGTATCTAGTGGGAAATGTTGTTTTTATAATGTTCGATAACAATCTATACTCTACTTTGGCAACCCACTGGCACAATGATGCATTGGTTGTTCACTATCTTATTGGTATACGACAAACAAGAACTTTGATCCAGCTGTAACTAACAAATGCAAGTGGAAATTTTTAAACTTGATTATGAGGATTACGAAGGACTTGCTAATAACTTAATTCCAAATAGACGAGAGCAGAAATAGTGAAAATTACACTTCTGCCTAAGAAAGAAATAAATCGTATAACTATGAACAAACATTGACAAGGAAGACATCAAACATAAAATATGTTGAACAGTAAATCTTGATACAATGTCATTGGAAACAAATGCTAACTGAGTTCATGATTTTCACCATCTTTTCTTGTTTTAGCACCACTTCAAATTCAGCACGTTTGATTTCAATATTAGCAATGTTTCCTATATTGTGTTTACTTGGATGGAATAAGAGAGAAAAGAAATGAATTAAGTAAAATAATTGATTTCTCATGTTTATTTGGAGAGAAGTAGAGAAGAATGAATTCAGTCTCATCAATCTCTTCAATTTGTATTTGCAACAAATCAAACAAAAATAACAGAATTGAAATTTACCCATCCCAAAATCACATATAAGCATGGTACAGTATTTTTCTCCTTATAATATTGAGTATAAAACTTCACGAGGATGAAACCTCGAGTTCATAATCTAGATCGAGATGTTATCAAGTTTCATCCTAAAGAATAAGGATCGACACAAAAATAAGATTAGATCTATTGAATGAGAGCTTTGCGATTATAAACAAAGTTTATATACACAATTTGTCAGACGTGGTAACAATGAAGTTCATCATCCAATGTGAATTATAGTGCAGCACAAAGTGGTGAATGTGTATACCTCTCATAGGAAGTGTGAAAATGGCTCCATTAGTCACCCATATGTCAGGACTGGGTTCACCTCTTTATGTTATTGATTATGGTTTTATTCAGCACTTGAATAATATTATGAGATGTTGGGTTGAGATGTCAGGACTGGAAAGTCATTGGATAAAACAACATTTGTCAATAGTATAAGATGTTGGGTTGACTGAATAATATTTCAATGTGCATCCTTGTATGTTCAATTGATATTATGTACTTGAATGTGACATCTTTGCTTAATTTATAATATTCCTATTGAATGCTCAGACTTTTTAATCTCTTATATTAAACTTGTACCCTTATATACACCTCTAGATCATTCAATACTTGTTATCTTAATTGCTTTTAAATTTAATTTCTATATCTTATTATTTGAACATTTAGCTTTCTATATAAAAATGTTTGAGTTTGAGCTTACTCTAGGGAATCTACTTAGCATGTCCCTAATAAGTTGCAATTAACTTTACATGTTTTAGCAGGAGTTGATAGGAAGGGATTTATATTTTGATGATTTTAGCAAGAGCTATAAAAAAAATTAGAGGTGATTTTACTTTGATAATGTTATGTCATTTAATTTTAAAAAAAAATTGCTTCTTTTGATGAATTTTGTGACAGATACATGCACAATATGGTTTATATTGTTAGGTTGTATTGCCCCAGGGCTATGGTGTAACAGTAAGGGTGTTCAATTGTTTTCCAGACACCCACGGTTCGATTCCTAGCTACAACGCATTTGTAGGGATTTTTTCTTCAAATGAAACTCGCAACTAAGGGATGTTGGGCTTCTGGGCCGCCCACTACGAGTGTTTCTCAATTTAACCGGGTGGTCAGTGGGAAACTTCTTGTCGGGCTAGTCAATGAGCCTAACTGGGTTTACTAAATATTGTTAGGTTGTATCGGACAAAACATTTTTGATGAAA
>JBAMIB010000083.1:2371398-2381708 GCA_037177415.1 Kaempferia rotunda | reverse complement strand
TATAAAACTTGGATTACATATGTTCCTCAACCCGCGGGCCAACCCAACCCGTCGCGGGCCGACCCGCGCGGGTCCCGGGCCTAGGCGGGTCGACCCACGGTGGGCTTGGGTAGATAAAATTCCAACCCAACCCGCTTAAATTGTTTGGCGGGGTGGGTCAACCCAACGGGCCCAACCCAAATTGACAGCTCTAGTGGAGAGTTAGTATTTCTTTGCCTCCTTTTCTATTGCTCTTCGTTAGAGGTTTTTGAACCCTAAGTAGAGCAATTGTAGTGTGGTGGATTACAAGACAATGATTAGTCGACTCAACTAACATTATCTCAGCAATTAGCTCAAGACATTACCACATGATCATTTATCCAATGTCTTGATATCTATATTTTAGATCAGGGTGTTCGACACTTAGTCGACATTTGTCGGAGGACATTTATGGTTACAATTGTGAGAGTTGTGGAGATACCCTCTTAAATGGTACCTCTCAATCAAGGGGTTAGGTGATCCTATGGAGTTTGGATTGCTATTTCTGTTATTGTGGATATTTGAATATCTAGCATGATGACAATTAGCATGGATAGTACATCACATCACGTGGATGTTTGTATAGTTTGATGAAACCTATATATGCTTCTGAATGAACTCCTTAGTTTTTTGACCCAAAAGTTAAGTGGAGTTTGTGGTCAGATTATTTTTTTTGGATATAACTCCAATACTCGTGGCCAAAAGGAGAGTGTATGATTTTCTTTTTACTCTATCATTGTCCATAGAGCTATCAGGTTTAATTGATATTGAGAATGATTTGATGTTTGCGAATGTTGTGAAATCATATGTTGTGGTATGCTAGG
Source organism: Kaempferia rotunda (assembly GCA_037177415.1). NCBI lineage: Eukaryota > Viridiplantae > Streptophyta > Magnoliopsida > Zingiberales > Zingiberaceae > Kaempferia > Kaempferia rotunda. The sequence goes on along the minus strand of JBAMIB010000083.1, from coordinate 2,380,866 downwards.
ATCTGATGATATGTGGGTGGATATTGACCAGATGATCCATTATTGAATAATTGTCGTTGATAGAGACATAGTGAGTATCACGTGTGTGATATTGATATGTTTGATGATGTATAGTTGGTGATTAGATTATAAATTTGTTGTCGGTATTCTTACGGTTGAGTGTGCACGGTATATGGACATTATGAGTTCTTGGTAATGCCATTTAGGTTTAACAATGTTTCATATGTTCTCATAGATTTGGTGAACCAGGTATTCCTAGGGTATTTGGATCAATTTGGTCATTGTCTTCATTGACGATATTTTGATATGTTCCCAGTCCGAGGTGGATCACAAACAACACATTTGCATAGTTCTGAAGATGTTTCGACAAGAACATTTCCATGCAAAGTTTGTAAATACACATTCCGGTTAGCATCTATGTGATTTCGGGGACATCTTGTATCTAGTAGATGTATACCGATGAATTCTCAGGAAATTGAGGCTATTACCAGCTGGGTGAAGCCGAAATCCATACAGGAGGTACGTAGTTTCCTGCGATCAGCTAGATATTAATTACGAGGGGATTTGCTGAGGGTTGCTTTAGTGTAGCCATGTCGTTGACTTGACTGACCAAGAAGGGAGTAAAATTTTCCTTGACAAAGGCTTATGAGGTCAGCTTTCAGGAATTTAAGCAAAAGCTGAAAATTGCACCTGTTTTAGGGTTACCATGTGGTGTAGACGGATTTGTACTCTACACAGATGTATTGTTTTAGAAGTTGGATGCAGTTCTGATGTTGTACGGTTAGGTGGTATCATATGTTGTGCGACAGTGGAAAGATCACGAGAAGGATTTTCTATTCATGATTTGGAGTTAGCGGCCAATATGGTAGTAAATGTTTTGAGTGGAGGATCTCGAGGAGTTTTGGCTTGCTAGCGAGTTATGATTACAGGATCGGTGTAGAGTTCTCTCGGAATTGGGATTAATAGTCTCAGGACAACAGACAGAGTTCTCGTGTGACGATAACAAGATCCATTATTACTATGAAAGATTGTGTGTTCCTGGGACATATCTTGTCTAGGAGGATTAACTCCAAGAAGCACATCAAATTGGATTTGCGAGACATATAGGTGGTACCTAATATACAGGCCGGGACTTGGAGTGTTCCTATTGCTTGAACGATATGACGAAAGACATCGTGGATTTTGTGGCTCGATGTCTAGTATGTCTATCGATCGGTAGAATGGATTCTTTGGATCAGCTAACAGAGTTATATTGTAGAGGTATCATCAGAATTTATGGTTTATCGGATAGAGATCTGGGATTCACCTACCGGATCTATCAATTTTTATAGTTCTCTTTGATATAGTTTTCCACCCTAAGATGAATGAACAGTTTGAGCGCACTATATAGATGTTAGAGAATCTATTGCTAAGGTGGGTTAGAGATTCCAGAGGTAGTTGATTTACCCACTGATGGTTAAACAACAGTGTGGGGCGTAATAGAGGTTGGATGAGCTCGTAACCCATAGAGATATCACAATTTACTTAGATGTTTATCATTATGTAGTTTTATAAGGGAATCTGTAGGATATTTGGATTATGATACTAGGATGGACTAGTATATGAGTATGTTGCTTAGTTGTTACCCTTAGATGATGATCCCTGAGTTGAGCAGTAAATTCGTAGATTAAATTTTTATTAGTGGGGGAGAATGTAAGATACGATAATAATATAATAAGTGTTATTGGACGAATAACCTTATGAAAATTTTTAAGAATTTTTATAAATTTTTCTGGATTTAATCTGAGATCGTATGATAAGTTTAAGGGATGAACCAAGTAGGTTTAAAGAAATCTCATTTGGAATAACCATTTAAGTGGGAGTGGATTAAGCAGCGAACTAGGATTTAATTAATTAAAACCTAAGTAATAAATGCAATCCCAGTTTCTAATAGCGGAGCTCCTCATTTCCACCCGATCTGCTCTTCTCCCTCCCACGACCGCTCCGATTTGAGATCGCCGCAAGCACAAGCTCAAGCTGCCACCGTGCCCCGATGAGTGCCAAGGACGGTTGCCACCTCCCCACCATTAGTGTTTGCCAGCGTTGTTTCCCATTTTACGTATTTCCTTGTGTGAGATGATGCAGCGAACCCGCAAATCGCATAGCCTCTCCCATCACCGATGCCGATTGCCGTCCTTTAAAATAGTATATTTTTAAGGTGATGAAACTTTGATTAAACTTGCTCAAACGAATATAATTTTAGTTTAAGGGTTAATATAAAAGGGTATTTTGGATATTAAAATACTGATGAAATATTATTGTAATAATTTTAAAAAATAAGTATCGTTTTAAAGATATAAATAATTACGGGTATTCTTAAATTTTCTATAGAGTTTATTCACCAATAATATATACATTATTTTTGGGCAAAATAAAATAATCATTCTTAAATTTGAAATACTAAAGTCCTTAACTCTCAAACCTTAAACCCTAAAATACCTAAAGCCCTCTAACTCAAAACCTTAAATTCTAAATCCAAGACCCAAAACTCTCCCTCCATAATATATTTTTCATCTTAAATTTTTTTTCTTATTGCTATTAAATGTTAAAATAAATGGATTCAACTTAATTAAATATACTATATATAAAACACTTTTATATGTACAATCCTTTTAATATGATAAAAATTATTATAAAATCATTATAAAAATATTTATTATTATTATTATTTAGTATTATTATTTTTTGGTTTAATAAGAGATAGCAGTATCACACTCGAACTTGTTGACTTATTTTGAACTCTCTAGAAGCTTCAAAATTCCCATTTCCTCCTCCTCCTCCTCCTTCTCCTTCCTCTCGTCTCCCTTCTCTATTCTTAGCAAACCCATCCGCCTCTCAATGATCCCTCCAATCTCGCCTCGCCTCTCCCCTTTCCACTCCCTTTCTTCCTCCTCCTCTTCCTTCCTTCCTTAGCAGCCACCACCATCCAAACCGCCACTCCCATGGAAGAAACTGCCCGATTCCACCCGTTTGATCTCCTCTGACTCGCCGGCCAAGCACAACTCTCTATCTAAGCCATGGCGGACGCACGGCCCCGCCTCGGGCTGTCGATCGTCTTCATTATCTGCGCTGCGCTCCTCCTTGCTCGCCTTCCCCTAGGGCGATGTCAAGGCGGCGACGACGACGACTACGACGACGACGACCGCAGCGAAGGTGCGTCCAATGTGTTCGCTACCGCCGTCTACTCCCGGATGATGAACCTAACCAGTATCTTCGCCGACGACATTGGCCAGCATTTTGATTTCTGCGTCAAGGACACGTATGTTTGCTGATGCTCCTGTCTTCCTGGTTCATCATGTTGCAGGCCATTTATTCCCGTTGTGGTTTTGTTGGTTCCAGGGATAAGGAGTGGAATGAGGCATTCAACTTCTCGTCGGATTTGACCTTCCTAACAAAATGCGTCAAAGAGACGAAAGGCATGAGTTTTACTGTTTCTTTTCCTCGTACCAATTAGTTCAGTCTGCTAGATGCGATGATGCAATGCCATATTACATTTGAACATATAAAAACTAATAATAATGATAATAATTTTCAACGTTGTATACCAGCCATTCAGCCTAAAGTAGATTGCTGAGTAATTGAGGAAGAGTCTCAGGGAATAAGAACTCATTAACAGTTTAAAACAAAAATTTTCCATGCCACTAAGGGATTTTAAATTCTCTAATTTTTGTTAAATTCAGTATAATACTTGCATCCTCTCTTTGCCTACTTTCTAATTGCTTTTGTTTCCATAGAATGATGTAGAATAGCGTATCATTACTAAACTTCTGATCCTTCCTTAATTGAATTGACAGGAGATCTTCCTCACCGCTTATGCACATCAGCAGAAGTGAAGTTCTATTTCAGTAGCTTCATTGAGAATAATGGGGCAAAGAATTTTCTAAGTCTCAACAAGAATTGCAATTTGTCATCATGGTTATCGGGATGTGAACCAGGATGGGCTTGCAGTGTTGGCGACAATGCAAAAGTCGATCTTAAGGAAGATAAAAATATTCCTATTAGAAATGTTAATTGCGGCCCTTGTTGCGAAGGTTTCTTCTGTCCTCGGGGAATCACTTGCATGATGCGTGAGTATCTTGAGTTTCTCTCTTAGCCTCTGATGTGTTGATTTCCATGCTTTTTTGCAGTATGATTTGTAATTATGCTTTGTCGAAGTATGTTAACTGTATATTGTATTGCAGGAATTCCTCACACACATCATATACTGCTTTAATAAAATTAGACGTACGTAATATATGTCAAAGATTATGCCTGCACATGTTCTAGTATTTCATCTGCATTTGATCCGAGTGGCCCTTCTATCCATCTAACAGACTTGATAGCCACTAGGCATTTAGTTTAACCTAGTGTTGGAAGATTTGCTTCAAATTTTTAATGTCTGACCTGAAGATTGTATGACCGACCAGTTGGGACAATGCAACGAATATGATAGTCCAAATAGTGTTTGGATGTTGATTTTTTTTTTTTTTTTTTGAGAGTATGTGGACAACAACCAGACTGGTTTTATTATTTTTAAACTGGCCTACATAAAAGTTTAACCGTTGGGTTCCCTTATAAGTTGTACTTTCAGGTTTCTGAACTTTCAGTTTTGTTACTCCTCATTTCTTTGCAATTCTGTTGTTTTCTGTAGGAGTTAGCACTTGAAGAGCATTTAACACAATTCTACGATTTCAAGAACTATATTCCTAGATTAGTTGATACCAATAGGTAGATCACTACCATTAGCTGTTTGAATGGATGAAGAACCACAATATTCTCTGATATTACTTAATCCATGAGAAGAATTAGCCATATGATTAGAAGCATCTGAGCCTACAATCCACGAAGTAGATACATAATCAGTACCTTGAATTCCAAGTGTTGAAAATGCTTTGCACAATCAGAGGAGGTGATGTAGGCTTAGGGCAGCAGCAGGAGTTGTTGTAGAAGTAGCTGAGATAATAGAGAGCGAGGAGGGCAAGTAAGACACTCTTTAATGATGTGCCCGAATTGTTGCACTAGTTACAAAATTTCTTAAGGTAGTGTGGTGCAATATGACATATTTTTTTTACAGTTATAGCTGTCACTTCCCGAGGGTAAGGTTGTTTGACGAAAATTAGATAGCACCTCCCCTGTAAGAGTGACATATAAAGCATGGATACATAACCATCAAGGCAACTCAACCTCGGCCTACATGGACGAAACATAAAACACAACCACGCAATTATAAATAGGTCATACGGTTGGAAATAAACACAACCACGCAATTGTATATACAACCCACACGGCTGGAAAAAAAGAAAGCACAAATATTCACCAAGGTCGACAACCCACTCGGTTGGAACACAAAAGTCGATAACTTACTTGGCTGGAACTATAAAAACGCAGCGGAAAGACATAAGGCAAGCATCTACGCCAAAATGACAGAGTGCTAATCAGCTAGGCTTTACACAACAATCACAAAAACAATAAAAGTAGTCACAATGCTACATACAAAGTCTGAGCCAAATAGATACAATACCAAGACTGCAAAATAACCAAAAATGCGAGTAAAACATTTCCGAATAAAATCTGTCCTCTGATGTGACGTGGGGCCAACAGTCAGGATACTTCAAGCGATTCTGTATTATCTACATGATACCTGAAAAAAATAATAGAAAGCATACAATGAGGCGGTAAGTGTGGGTCACTCAGCGGGTAATAGATAAGATAGTGCTTTGTATATATCCAAATATGGAGATCAAAGTATACAATCTCAGTAGGAAATGAGAATATGATCATAGACGACAAAATCATAACACATACCAGAACCAGTCTAACACACATATAGTGTAATGGTCGGTACTACCTTTAGGGCATCTACGACAGCACTGCGCATAACTCCTATGCAATCTATGCTAGCATATACATGTATGATAATGAACATGTATGAATCATGACAATCATATGTAACATCCATATCATAAGTAAATGTAACATATTACAGACATATGCTCAATAGTGTATCCAAAATATGCATTATGCATCACGCGTCATCAATGCATATGCAATGTATGTGTCACTCATACACTCCACTCCAGCCATCACGACATCTGTGTGATCAGGTGGGCAGGACTGTGACAACTGTTCACAACTCCCGCAACCACAGCTCCTGAGTAGTCGGTCGGGTAGGATGCTGAGTAGTTATCTAGCTACAACAAAGGAGTCCATTGTATACACACAACTCTACTATCACTATCCCTGATCGGCCGAGTAGGACACTGTAGGACAAGCTGCATCCAAACTCTAGTTATCAGTACCCCTGAGTGGCCTAGTGGGGCAACACGAAATGACTAACAACTAGCTCATACATGACGGAGTAATAGTTGTCAGCATGTAAAAAGTGTGTGTGATGCACATGATGCAAGTATTCATGTATCAATCATAGTCATCATCAACACCAATGGTATAATAAACATGATTGTATCTAGATAATATGGTCTATCACTCTCATATATCTATATGTATGAAAAGACCTGACTGGTATCCACTAAACATCATGCATAGTAATCAATGCAACAACACAATCAACATAAGTACCCTTAGTACTTAAACCACCTATCACAAGAATGTATAGGGGGGATAAATTCAACATGGTTCACTGTGTTGGGTTGCAAGGTTGCAAACATAGTCTCACATTGAAAACACATGGGAAAGATCATGGGATTATAAGAGAAAAGACATCTACATTTGCATGAGTCCTTTTGGGTAGAATCCAAGAGCAAAACCATGAGAACTTAGTCTCAAAGTGGACAATATCATGCAATTGTGGAGATATTTAAATTTATTTTAGACCCAACAATTGGTATTAGAGCCCAGACATGTGGGTAGAATGTATGGAAGTCCTATTAGGTCGGTTGGACTGAGGGGCAGGAAGTCCTGGTGGGCCGAGAATCGGACTTGAGGTTGGGCTGTGGTCCTTTGTTTGAGTGGGGGATTGTTGGGTTGCAAGGTTGCAAGGTTGCAAACATAGTCCTACATTGAAAACACATGGAAATGATCATGAGTTTATAAGAGAAAAGATATCTCCATTGGCATGATGCCTTTTGGGTAAAGCCCAAGAGCAAAACCATGAGGACTGAGACCCAAAGTGGACAATATCATGTCATTGTGGAGATATCTAAATTCTTTTTGGATCCAACACTCTGAACAACCTATACAATAGGTATTAATCCCAATAGTACACCCAAGGCACGGGTGCAAATCACAACACGGGTGTAACTAACCTGATACCTCCAAATAGTATACTACCTAACTCGTGTATACATACAAAATGAGTTTAATCGACTCATGCTTCCAATAGACTCATCAGACATGTGTGCACATATGAAATAGATATAATCGACCAGATTCTTCTATTCAATTCACCAAACGTGTGTGTACAAGAAACATGGTTATAACCTAAAGCATGGTTCATCAACCACATGTATCAATATGTATGCATAGATTTAATAAATGTCCACCAACAACACATGAGGTACAAAACGATACCCATTATACAACACACCCAAGTGGTAAACAATAACATATAGTTAGACAATCATATTAACCCCCATAGCGTACAACTTATAAAACATATCTCTAAGGTCAAGCGACAATTATCAAGCAGGATAACAAAACAAGTGGATTTAAGGTAAAGCAATCCTACTCATCAAATAAAACCATGCACTAAGATCAATGATCTAAATAGAGGCTAAGGAAGAAGTACCCGCCTTTATTTGTAGATCGTTTCAAACGTCTTCACGTTCGTGAGATCACATTCAGTTCGGATCCTACCAATAAAGGATACAAAACTAAGGATCTAAAATTAATGTATCAACCTATTAATTAATTAATTAATATTTTAATTAATTAATTAATTGACTTCTTAATTAATCCATTCAATGCAAATTAATCAAACTCTATTGATTAATTAATCAACCCCTTAATTTATCCATCCTGTAATTAATTAATTAACTATTCAATTAATCTCATGATTTATCCAATCAACATATCAATATTAATCATCCGTTAATTATGATTCCATCGAATTCATCATGAATCAACTATACTTAATTAATCCCAATAAGAATTGACTAATCTCATCCGTAACCAATCACACCTAATCATCACACTAATACAAATTAATCAATCACAATAAACTGATTAACTCCTAACCATTCCATAATCAAAATCTAGATATACTAGACATGAGTCCAATACAACTACTTACCTTAAATCGGAACTCCACAAGAGTGGTTGTTGGAGGGGGATTTGGGTTTGCTGCCCGAACAATACTCCACCGGATCTATCCGGTCTCTATTCAACAACAATTTGAAGCCCAAATCAACATTTCAATCTTGAATTACTAAATTAAATGCTACAATCAAAGATTACCTTCGATTTAGTCGCAAGCAGGGTAAGAGATTACTGTTCTTCCCACAAACCCCAAAATCATCACTGGTCGGAGTTCTCCCTCTTGGAGCTCACTCACTGCTGGTACAGTGGCCAAAAGGAGCCAATGTTGCTGTCCAACAAGTAATGATGCCTCACAATCAACGATCCAACACCAAACCACCTAAAACAATTGCTAGGGTTAGTGTTTATCACGGTTTGGCAGCGTAGGGAATAGGGAGGAAGCTCCCGTGAGTGAGGTAGGAGACCGGCCATTGCTGGCCTCTGGGAGGTTGAGATCGGATCAGGGAGATCCCGTACCTCTTCTAGGTTAGCAGATGGCCGGAGGTGGGGTGCCTAAAGGAGGCTCGGATCTCCCCTCTTGGACGACGATCCGCTCACGCAGAGCCTCAATCCGAGATGGAGGTGTGCTGGACGATCTCCTGCAGTTGACGGAGAGGATGCCCGGATCTGATACCATACAAAGGGTCGGCGACTGGAGGGGACGACGGTGCGCGTAGGCCGTGGCGTTTGGGAAAAGGGCTCGACGGCTGTGGATAAGAGAACGAGATAAAGGCACATAGAATTTAGGCTATTTATCCAACGTTAGGTTAATTAATCGAAATCTTATATTAATTAAATCAATCAACTCCCAACTTAATTGATATTCCAAACATACTCTCTCTAAGCCTATTCTATTCATCCCCTTAAACATGTCATACGGGGTCCGATTAAATCCAGAAAAAATTCCAAAAATCTCCGAAAAATCAAATAAGATTATTTGTTCAATAACACATATTATTTTATTGCCTATTTTGATCCATGAGAAGAATCCTAGATTAGCTGATACCAATAGGTAGATCACTACCATTAGCTGTTTGAATGGATGAAGAACCACAATATGATATTGCTTAATCCATGAGAAGAATTAGCCATATGATTAGAAGCATCTGAGCCTACGATCCACGAAGTAGATACATAATCATTACCGTGAAGTCCAAGTGCTGAAAATGCTTGCACAATCATTTCCTGCACTGA
>JBAMIB010000083.1:2348842-2359668 GCA_037177415.1 Kaempferia rotunda | reverse complement strand
ACTAGAATCCAGTAGATTTTCTATCAAATTGAGCGCAGCTCTTTTTTCGTCTGATCAATTTATCAGGAGTTTATATCAATCGATTAGGTTTGTCGTGAGAAAATACAAGTAGGTATAAAAAAGTCTAAAAGGAGATGTAATTCTTTTAAAATTTAACATCATTTAAAAAAAATCTAATATATTTTCTATCAAATTGAGTTTCCGCCCGACTAATCAATTGGTATGATTTTGAATCGATTAGTCTACCAATCAATTAGTCGTGCTCAATTTGATGAAAAATATACTAAATTCTCTTTAAATGATGTTGAATTTTAAAGAAATATATTCCTTTAAAAGCTTTTTTATATTTATAAAAAATAAGAATAATTGGGTAACTTGATGTCCATCATAATTAGTTAGGAAGTGAGAATAAATATTTTCTAAAATAGGTCTAAGGTTAAAATTTAAGTCGTGATGGGAAATTTTTCTCCAAATTATTTTGCATTCATTTTATTTTTGTTAATTGTCTTTACCGGATCAATGTCCGATGCGACGCGCCTCTTCTTCACAAGTAGACTAGGCCAGGCTTGGCCCGGGCTGAATGAACTTGCTTGTTGCCCTAGCCGCCCGCAACCATCTGCCCGATCGCCTCCGTACCTTCGCCGACTGCCGCATATCCTTCCGCGTTCGCTGACTCCGGCTGGGTAACTCTTCGTCCCCCTTTTCCTGCTCTTCTTCGTTCTTCTCCCCTTTTCCCCCCTGTTTCTCCTGCTTATCTCTAGGAACTCTACCTGCTTGTTTGATACACTAATTGAACATTGGAATCGTTTCAGTTTCATTCTCTTATTCGAATCTCATTGCGCTAGTTGATATTGTGTAGGATTTACATTGAGTTCTGTAGTTTTTTTTTTTAAATATAATTTTCCTTTGTTTTGAAACGTACTTCGATATAGATATAGATGTAGTAATTCTTTAATTAGATCTCGGATCTAGTCAGTTCTGATAATAATTAGGTTTTTTTTTTTGGCTCATCCTAGCCCCCTGGTTCGGTAAAGTTAACAAGAGAGACTAGTGAAATAAGTGGAAATAGATGAGTTGAAAAGGATAAAAGAGAACAAAGTATCACTCCTCTCCCAATAGGTAGTTAGGAAGCGAGTAGGAATCCCTCAGTCTCCAGCCTTTCTCAGATGTGTGATGGATTAAGCTTATGACCTTCTTGCTTTTGTCTCCTTTCCCTCCTTCCCTTGCTTTTTCCCTTTCAACTCTACCCTTTGCGGAATGATAATGATAGCATTGGTAGTCCTCATGAGATTCGGAGAAAGGTAAAAGACCATACTCGGCTACGGATGGGATCAGTGGAAAAGGAATAGAGAGAAATTGAGTTCAGTTCAATCTGATAAGTGCTCTGCGACATCAGAGAGTATGATCTCCGACCCAAGCAGTGGGACTGCTGGCTCTACCTACCGCAAGCATTCAGTAAAGTTGGGGTATATAGGATGGCCTAGTGAAATAGTGATGTTTGTAGGTGGGTGCTAGGGAGGCTGTCAAGAGCAACGAAATGTGCCGACTCACTGATTTCATATCGAGGTGCGGAGTAGCAAAGACGAAAAAAGAGGAGACAGAAGTAATAACGGACATAGACTTTCCACACTGACTACTCAAAACTGTTGCACACTAATTTAGACTAGAATTCTTGTCATTTTGGAAATTTGTCATTTAGAGCTCAATCTGGATGATATAAAGTGTTGAACTGATCCAAATTTAATATTTAACTTATATGATGCTAAATTATTTAGTCTTTTGGTGAAAAAATGTATTTGTATGATGGAATGTTAGTTGGAGTTAGAAAAAACAATTTATTTTAATGGAAGTATTGGTTTTTGTAATATGCTATTATCAACTCATGATTTTAGTCATTAATGTTTACAGTCAATTTGTATTGAATATTTTTGGGTAGTTCAGCCTTACTGTCCATTACAAATTGGGAAGAAAAACCGTGTTTTTTATCTATCATCTTCAGATTGCAGCATTAAAACTTTGACATTTCCAATATCACGAACAAGGTTTTTAAAACATACTTAGGTGATATGTTATTGATTCACTTCATGACACATTTGTGATATGCTGTCCATGGTAAAAAAAAAAGTTATTCATATTGCTTAAAGTGCTTGATAGATACATGATAACAAATTATACAAATAAGCATATCTAATCTATAATTCCGCAAAAATGTGTGTGTGTGTGTAATATATATATGTTTTCAAACCACATTTTAAGGTTTTCATATGATCATATGTGGTTGTATAGACTTCCTGATCCTACATACTGATGAAAAATCACATATGCTATATCCAAAGGGGTCCTCTTCTGCATATTCACTAGCATCTGCATAGGTTATATATTCTATGTCGTCTTATGTCATATAAGCATGGTGCGGCCACCTAGACCAGTTTTGAAGTCATTAACCATGATATTCATTTGTGATAACTTAAGTTATAATTCCAGCATAAAATCTGTATAAAGATGTATGGTTCTCTTACCTCGGAATCCTATTCATCTTTTCATTGATGAACCACTGTTTATGCAAGTGGATATTGCTTTCTGAAGTTGCATGACAGCAATATTATTCTTGAAAGTTGATAGTCAGATTACACTTCATGAAGATTTATTTCTAGTATTATTTATGAAGATTTACTCTAGATGCTGATTATGTTGTTTTCTGCATGATGTTATTGATAAATCCTGCATACTGCCTTCTAATTGCAATTCAGAGATTTTTTACTATAATGTTTTTGTTATTCAGGTAGATGTCGCAAACAAAAGAAGTGAAGTAAGTAGTCCTCCAAAATCATAAGCAGCAGTTGATGTTGCATTCCCCAATAGCTAACAAGCAATTTCTTCTCCAGGTATACCTCCCGATCAGTGACACCTCCACGAAATAGACACAGCAAATCAATCTCACCATCTAGATCAAGGTCAAGGAGTCGCTCCAGGTACTTTTATATCTTCTTGATGGTTTAGGAATATTGTCAGTTCCTTTCTACAAACTTTTTTCTGATTTTTAATAGTGGTTCTTGCAGTTAGTTATCTGATTCCTTTTTTTTTTCCTTCTATTATGCGGTCTTTTCATATTTTCAGGAGCCAAGATTCTGCAGGTGCTGGTAATCCAGGAAATAACTTATATGTAACGGGCTTATCCACACGAGTCAGCAACAGTGATCTTGAAAAATACTTTAACAAGGAAGGGAAGGTATGATTTCCAGCAGATATTTATCTTATCTAATTTTTAGGAGCTGAAATGCTGGATATGGATGCTAAACTTAAAGCTTGCATTCATTAGATACTAATCTTGAATTTGTTACAACTTTTGCATTCCATGCTCCAGAACATTTTCAGAATTTCCTTAGATCACTGGATCAGAATTTTAGTCTGAGTTATTATTATTTTTTCAATACTTGTACGTTGGCTTTCTATTTTAAGTATGTCTTGGTCATTTTAGAGTTACTATGTCAGTAAGTATTGATGACAATGTGTCGAATTGTATGTTTACCTTGGTATTTTGTTATTTTCTTAGCAATTAACTTCAAGTTTTAGTTACATTCACTTATGTGTTGTGTTTTTCATTTGTTCATGTTTGGATAACCGAACTTGATACAGATTGGCTGAGGCCTTTACAATATTCCCCAAGAAATTGACTCTTTAATGGAATCATTTAGAAATGATGACAATAGGTCAGGTCAATGAGGTTTCAAAGGGGATTATTAGTGGGTAGTTATGTGGACTTATGAATTTAGTGACAAAGAAGAGTCATTTTCTTTTGTGCTTCATCATGTTTGGAACTGAAAATTCTATTACATTGACTGTGCCTGGCAACAATTCAACCAATGGGAGAATATTGATGAAGAAAAAGGACATGGCCTCTAATGTGGTCTTCGCCAATGAACAGGGGTCGGGTAGAAACTGATGTGATATTTGTGTGCACAAGAACATGTAGTGTGGACTGGTATGACATTTGCGCTTGGTTAGATTTTGAACGTTGCCGGTCAATATTATCTATGTTAGACAGTAGATATTGTGTATACATTTGATATTATAGATATATAATACTATGTTATCGAGTAGTAAGTAGTAACTTTAGATAATGAGTTGATCCTACTGACATGCTATAAATATTGACATTAATAATGTTGAACAATTAGTTATGGAATGTGTTTATTGAACATTTAATATTATTTTTTAATGGGTGAAATATTTAGAGGTATATAATCTAACAGTTTACTTAACAGTTTATAACAATGGATTATAGTTACAAAATATTAGTGATTTTTTATTTATACAATGTTCATTACTATGCTTTTATCAAAATTGTATATTGTGATTATGGTGTACAAGTACAAATGAATTATCCAATACTGAACATTGCAGAATTTGTACATTTTTAATGTGTTTCTTTTTACATGTAAGTGTCTTTTTACTTCTAATTGGCCTATTGTATACTATTTTTTACCAAATAAAACATTAATTTTAAATTGTAAGAAAACATATATCAGTGGGCTTGGGTTTCCTGTGCTCCTTTTCTTTTAAAAAACAGAGAAAAAACCATGGGTCTCTTTAACAATACAATCCAATCATCATCAGACAATATGAAGAAATCTGGTATTTCATAGCAGGAAAACAACAGTTTGGAACGACAACAGAAAAAGCAACAAAAACAATACAATTTCTAAAAATGAGATTTTACTTGCAATGAAGTTCGTCGGGGCGAGTCAGGGAGGTAGGGGAATCCCTAGATTCAGGGAGATGAGTGAGGTAGGCTGGAGGGAGGTTGTGGCGCGGGAGGGTGGAACCTTAGCTCCGTCTCGGTGAGGGATGGAGCCTGTGAGAGCTTGTCGGCGAGGAGAACCGCTAGTGAGGGCGGTTGCGGCAAGGAGATGGAGCCTACTGTGGCGGCTGCGGCAAGGAGAATCACTCATGAAGTTGGCTGTAGCGAGGTGAATCGGCGAGAGAGAAACAAGGTTAGGGCTTCGCATGTAAAGTGGCTGACGAGATGTTGGTGTTAGAAAAAATTAAAATTACGTGGACCGTGCCACGAGAGCGGTCCGTAGCAGTTCGCGAGAATTGGTCCGCAGCGGATCAATCCTGTATATATATGTATTCCAATTGTCTGAAAAACATAAATAATTACTGACCAAAATTATATATAAGTTGCATTAAATTTCAGTGTCTATTTAAAATAATTAGCATTTCTATTTATGGTTAAAAAATTCAGTTGGAATTTATTAAATTATAAAATTATTTATTAAGCGTAAAAGTAACTTTCAAAATACTATTTGTGCATATCCAACATACTAATTGTTTTAAAATTGTTTTAAAACTTTTCTTAGTAAAAAGTATTGATTATATCCAACATACTATTTGTCCATAAAGTGTATAATGGGCATAGGGTGGTCAAGCTCAATCTGCCAACTAGCAGAGCACATACTTCTCTTTCTATTAAAAAATGTGGGCAACTGCAACATTCATGTGAAACAATCTCAACCGCCTTGACATCAATTACCTTATATGACAATTCGAATCCTTATCTGTCTCACAAAGCTTGACACCCGACCACTCCATTAGATTATCTGCTTTAGAGTGAGCCCAAGAAAGTTCTCATAAAATGCTTTGGTGGTATTGAAGATTGTGCAAGGCGATGAGAGAGCCTTGGAAGAGATGGGTCTGTGCGTGAAGAGATTCTCTCACCAGTAGAGTGTCCTTTTACCATTAGAGTTTTTTTTAATGACTTTACTGCAGTGACATTAACTCCTATAATATGCTGAAAGTGGATCAGTTTATATAACTATATCAGCATTGTTTGATTTATGCAGCAAATGCATATTATGTAACACAATAGTTTGTAATTTTTTTTCCTGATTTTTTTGGTTGCCTATCAAAGGCTGATGTGGCACTAAAGGTGGTGGCTTTGACATTCTCGATCGTTTGGACTTCATGATTAATAATAATCTGGAGTACCGTGCATTATAAGGAGATCATTGAGTTAAAATAAAATTGTTAGATAGAGATAAAAGAATGTTTGATAATTCTATAGTTGTCCTTTTAAAAATTACTTTTTTAATGTTAACATTTAATTTTGCTGATATGATGTTCCTTTGAATAGGTTCTGGAATGCAATGTCATTGTGGACCCTCGCACCAGGGAATCTCGTGGTTTTGCCTTTGTCACAATGGAGACTTTGGAAGATGCTAATCGCTGTGTTAAGTACCTACATCATTCTGTTCTTGAAGGCCGCTTAATCACGGTGGAGAAGGTAGCTTAGTTTCATATCTCGATCGAATCATCTCTGTGAAATACCCTGAACTTTAATGTTATCTGCATATTGGTTATTTTCATCTTAGTTGTCTTGCCTGATAAATTTTGGCATCAGGTTGGTGTTGTGTAGCTTCATCGAAATATCATTATGTGATCATAACCTCCTCATGCCAACCTGAGCACTACATCGACATATTGAAGTCATGAAAATCCGACTATATTATAGAGGATAGCATGCCGTGTATTCCTTTTTTTCGCTGATTATTAACATCTTCTGGTATGCGCAATAATATTATGCCTTGTAATAGTATTTAATTTAGCTTTGGTTGCATCCGTTCCTTGGATAGCACTTGTGCTTTCATCATACAAGAAATGCAAAACAGGTGTTGATTTTTCTCAAGTTGATTATCATCATCATCCTTGCTGATTTCCAAGCATATCCAGAATCGCATCAACTCAAACCATGAAGTGAAAATGAGAATACTGCTGGCTGTTTCGCTAGTTTACTTTATACTTTCAATTCAAGTGGCATAATACATATGATTTATCCCATAATTTGTTGGTTGTTTTATCTTTGTTGTTTAATAACAGGCAAAAAGAAAGCGTGGAAGGACACCAACACCTGGAAAGTATCGTGGTGCTAGAGAAAGAAGAGGTACACTATCTGTAGTTTATTTGATCTTATATATGTCCCAATGAACGGTAGTAAAGAAGTGGTAAACTACTTGTAGCTTCTTTGATCTTATTAATCCCTAATGAAAAGTTAGTACGTCTGCAAATACATTTGCCATTATATTTCTATTTCTTGTTTCTCAATATAGATATTATATGTGCATTAAAAAATGTGAGTAAATTCGTTGTTTCTTGGCTATTTTGGATTTAGCTTTTCTTTGCAAGGCTATCCACATTCAGTTAATAGACCTTCAACCACTGTTCCTCATGCACTGTGACCCATTTCTCTTAGCTTCTTTCCAAATTTTCTTTTTTGATCTTGTAACGGTTTGTGGTATTTAGGCGAGCTCCACTTCTTTGATTTCTATTGTATTGTAATCAACGCCTCCATCTATTGCTTAATAAAACATCAAAAGTTGCAAATTTCTGGCTACTCTGGGGTTGCTACACCTACACAGAGTCTCACCTTGATATATGTATTTTAAGAGCTATGATATGCTCAATGAAAAAACTCAATGAAAAGCTCAATGACACACACATAGTAATGGGAGTTTCATTCTCTTTGCAAATCATTTTCCGTATTTCCGTATTTTAATTATACTAGCAAGCGCAATATCTCAGTGTTATCATCAGTAAATCAACTGGCATATGCATGCGTCAGTAAGAGATATCATGCATGCTCAAAATGATATAACTTTAGCACATATCATGACACATGATGTAATAAGTACGTTAGTTTTAGCAAAGATGCCATAATTAGGAAGCTACTCAAGTAACGAATAACAAAAGATAAAAGCAGTTTCCCTAAGTCAAAATTTCGACCAATTGTCCTGCATGATATCTTTGTCATCCTTAGCACAACACAATCACCTCATGCATTATTCACATAACATCTCCATCAGCCTAGGCAACAATCATAATCCAAGTCCCTGAACAAAGTGCTCCATTCTGTTAATCTATATGGGCACTTGTTCATGCGCATCAAATAGAACTGGTAGAGTATGCATGAATATGTAGTCAAGTTTATCATCCTATTAAAAGAGATGGTGGCCGTGGAGGATTGCTATCAGTTGGCCATGTCTGCTATGATCGTTATAATGCTTAAAGTTTGGTACACAATGGAGTTTGTTAAAATTTAAAATAACATTCTCCAACCCAAGTGGAACTTTTGTTGTTGTATATTTACAACTCCATGTATCTATTTAAATTCCACATAATTATTCATTTTCATAAGTATGCACCAATATGTGGTCACAATTCAACAATACGTATTCATCTTGCTGAAAACATCACGTCAACAGTTAACTTATGGTAGTGTTTTCTGCTCAGATAGTGCTTAGCTATTTTGATTGTGGGAATTTGGTGCATCTGTAGGTCATGATAGGAGGCGCTCCCGCAGCCATTCTCCATACTTGTCACGTCACAGGGATCGCTCTCGTTCTCGCTCCCACTCTCGTTCAAGGCGTGGGCGTGATCGATCCTCCTCACCATATGCTCGGGACTCTCAAAAAAGGCACAGGGACTAAGGTGCAATCTTTGTCCTTTATCAGTGACAACAACCACAAATCTGATTAGGAACACTGTGAGCCCTTGCCACCACCTTGTTATTCTGCATCAGATGCTTCCATTTCAATTTGTCGGATGGTCATCGGTCTTCTTTTCTTGTTGAATAGGTACGCAGAAGTTACAATTTGGACTGTGAGAATGGCCACAATTCACGTGTTAATGTGATAACTTAATGTGAACTAGTTAAACCGTCTGCTTTGCTATGTTCGATTGATTCTCAACTTTGCGTTAAGAATGTTGTGGATGGTTTAGTCATTAAAAACATGAATTGTAATTACTAATTTAAGTGAGTTTTTTAGTAGATGGCATGCATAATGTGTTTGATAAACGTGTGAATTCGCAAATGCAAAATTTGGCTTTCATCTTTGGAATGTCAATTGCATATGCAATCGACTTCTAAGACTTCAAAGAGGATTGTCTTTTTCAATTTTCATTTTCGTTTTGTTTTGAACAATTCTGTGTAATACGATAAGAGAAGTTCGAAGGATATCTTTTAATATTATTTTGTTGTTTTTCTCGATTCCGTACAGTGCTGGCATTTGCCTTTTTGTTGTGTAAAGAAATTCAAGTGTTATTGTTCGTGAAGGTGTTTCACAATCAAATTATTTGTCAAGGCAAAAGTGGATTGAAATAATTCAATTTTAGGAAAAAAAAATCTCCGTTTGTGAATATAAGAATGAGCAAAAGAAATAATCAAATTGAATTGTTTAGTAATTTAGTTTGATGTTCTAAAAACTGCAAAATTATCTCGTATTTTTAAGAAACATAATTAAATAGATATAGATTGTTTTCAATAAAATTTGAAAAATAAATTATTTTAGACATTTCGCTAAATTTTTTGTTTTTTTTACTGATTTAAGCCATGATATTCACTTTTTTCAACTCATTTTACATCTAGAAGTGGAGAATTAATCTTTATTTAGGATGGAGTAAAAAAAAATAATTAATCATGTTGGGTAGCGTTGAACCCGGGGTGATTGATTTGGTTTTAAAGTTTTCCATCGGTTATCAGGGTATATCGGAAAACACTCGTGATGGGTGGCTCAGAAGTCCAATATTCCTTAGTTGCTGAAGGAAGTTTTCCACTGATCAATAGGGTAAATCAGGAAGTGCTCGTAGTGGCCGGCCCAGAAATCTAGCAACGGAAGTTTTCCACCGATTACCAGGGTAAATCAGAAAATACTTATAATGGTCAGTCCAGAGATCTAACATTTATTAGTTGTGAGTTTCATCTGAATAAAAAATCTCTAAAAATACGTCGTATGTGAGAATTGAATCGTAAATATTTTAAAAAAAATTGAACGTATATCAGAGAGAGGAGAGAATACTCAGGAATCGACACAATTTCTTACACCGAGGGGGTAAGGGAGGGGAATTTGTTCGAATTTTATCCTTGCCGCCTTTCGATGTTGGACACAACGACGCGGTTGGCAGGGGTAGACCTTGTTCCACGTGAGGTGGAAAAGATGAGTGTCGGGGCGAGGACTCTAATAGATGATGCTGCTTGCGATGATGCTCCCTGCGATAAATAGCGCTGCCGCAATGCAACCATTTGTCCTCCGCCGCTACCTCCACAGCTGCTGCTGCCGTCGCCGCCGCCGCCACCGCCACACCTTCCAGCACACTTCTACCAAGAAACTTCTTGTCTTCCTCCTCCGACTCCACTGCCTCTGTAGTTCCTCTGCAAAAGCCATTTTCTGTCATCAAGTACCTTGTAGATTGCTGGGGTTTATCTGCTGCTAAGGCATCTAAGGTCTCCCGTCTCTTATCTGGTCTCAAATCTAATAAGAAACCCGACTATTTCCTCAACTTCTTGAAGTCCCACGACTTGACCGACTCCCATGCCAAGAGAATTATCAATATCAGCCCTAAAAGTGCCTACGTTAGGGTGGAGCCAAAGTTTCGATCTTTCTCGAAAGAAAAATACAAACTTTATATAAAAAACATTCGTTCCCCTTCTTATTAATCTTCTCTCCCTCCCGTATAAAAGGTGAAGATAAATATTTTACTTCCACTTCTAATTCCTTCCTTTTCTTCGGATCCTCTAGACCATAATCCCTGATTTATCTCTGATTCAGTGCACAATAGCTGTTGGATCAGAGATAAAATCTAAGTACTGATCCTATTAATATGATCCAATGGCTGTTGTGCACTGGATCAAAAATAAATCAAGAGTTATGGCCCAGAGGATCTGGACTGTCCCTTCACTTCTGCCTCTTCTGTTAAGGAGCTTTTTCTCCAGGTAAAATCTTCTGCCCTACTTTTCCCCTGTCCCCGGCCGTGTCCCAATACCTATCGGA
>JBAMIB010000083.1:2301449-2311993 GCA_037177415.1 Kaempferia rotunda | reverse complement strand
AATTCCTGAAAATTCAATAAACATTATTCGTAGAATAATATTTATTATTCTATTATTATTTGAGGCCGAATCTTACAGATAATATTGGAGCAACTTATCTTGCTGCAAATCCTATTTTTCATGCTCGTACCAAGCATGTAGAATTGATTTTTAAGTTGTTCGCGAGAGTGTGGTGACTCGACAACTTTCAGTTTCTTACATCTCTACAAAAGATCAAATTGCTCATATATTTACCAAGTCATTATTCATACAGTGTTTCACTAAGTTAGCACTCAAACTCAACATTTAAGCACTTCCGTTGAGTTTGTCGGGGGTAATAAAAATAATGAAAAATAATCTCGAATTAATTTCAATCAATTGGGATTAATTATATTTGGTATCACAATCAAGATCGATATGAATCAAATAGTAAAAATAATATATTTTCAAATTTATTATATGTATTAATATACTTATAATTATTACGATCGATTGTATGATATATTTAATATTTTTATTATTGTTTAGACAACTTGTATAAATAAACATATTAGCTTTAGTCATACTATTATCAAATAATTATTCTCTATTGTATTTTTTTTTTTTACCTATCTATTAGTTTTTGTACTATGAAGGTGACGTGCCGAATATTGATAAAGTGTTTAGAATTGTTCAAGTGCATATCTTCCAATTTTTGAGTGATCCTCATGTGAGCTCATGAGCTTTTATTAATACAATTTACCTTCATCAAAGAGAACATATAGGCAACCTTCAAGGAGCAACAATGATCAGTTATTGCATATGAAGCCCTTAACAAAGAGTTACAAGATACAAGAAGGCCATCAAACATTTCCAAAGAATTAAAATGGGGGGGAGGGGCGCTATCACCCCCCTCCCTCAATATGTATTTACTACCTCTTCTCCCTTAATGCTTTGGGGATCTTTCATTTTAGAACTCCAACGATTCATTCCCTCACTGAAAAAAAGGAAATTCACAAACATAGCAAATTCTGCATCAACCCCACAAATTGTGGTGCAAAACAGGTTATTACATAGGATGATTCTTTCAGAAGTCTGTGTTCCACAGAGTCTTCTCTCCTTCGCCGCATCGTTGGTGAACCTCTTTGATCCTTTCAGCTGAGTTGCAGATGCCACTGCAGGCCCAGTCATATGAAGCAACACAGATGTTGCCTGCCTGGGCTTTCCATTCGCAGTCTGCAATCATGTATCGTGAATGAATTAGACTATATATTGTCCCTATGAATCTTATGCCTCTATTGAAATCTATGCACTGGAGTTAACTATTTAACTTACCAGGTGGAGTACCACAACACAGTTTCCGATCATCAATGTGTTCGACATCAAGCCCAATAAACCATGACCCAAGTGAAACATCCTCATTTGCATACTTGTGAAGCAAATGCCTGACGATACAATAATTAAATTAGTACAATCATATATATAATCTCAAAATTTTCTTAACGCGGTAGGAAGTAATCGTAGCATGTAAGCTTACTGATTCATGGATATGTAAGTAGCTAAGTCCTTTGATATGGCATATAGCTGACCAGAAGCATGCCGGAAGTACTTATTTCCGCCATCCCCAAACTTCCAATACTCAGGTTCATGATATCTTACTCCCCTGCTCAGTGGCAGCTATTAGGATTAATAGTTTCACATACTTCTTGACTATAAATATAGTGTAGAAAATATGCTTACTTTTGAGCTAGGACTAGACCAGATTTCATGCATCCAATATATACCCGAGGCTTCAACCGATGCTTAGCCAGAGTGGCTCCGAGAGTTGCTGCCGTTTTTGAAGGTAGATGATAAACATAACACAATTTTAAAAATCAAAAGATTATTAAAATGAACTGAGAGGATTGAATTATTGATGTTTCTTGCTGAAGACATTCATGCACTCTTTCCACAATCATGTAACTGAGTTTATAAGTAGTATATTGTTTTGAATCATCTCTTTGATTGGAACATTTAGATGATTTGGATGAAGAATGAAAAGGATAGTGATACTCACCAATATTTACATGGACATCATCATCTACTTTGATATAGAAATCTGCATCCCACATAGAGACGGCAGTTGCAAAATATATTTTTGTTTTGGCTGACAACTCGAGATATCCTTCGACATGATCCTGGAAATGAATTTAGCAGCAAAATAAGATCCACAGTAGTTTTTATTCTCTCATGAACATCCAGGAGAAAAATCGAACCAGCCTCATGAAGTCACCATGCTTTCTATGTTCAGCTTCAATTGCCTTGTCCAAAATTCCACCAGATGTAGCACTGAGACAACGACTCAGATAAATTAGAAACTTAAAATGAGTATGTTAAACGCTGATAAAAAAATTCACAATGGAAGAATTTAGAACACATTTCCTGATGAAGGCATGATACTGACCTGTGACCGATAACAAATCGAACAATAATTCCTTTCTCTTCCTCCAGCTTCTTTCTTTTCTCGCCTGAGAATTTGATGATCAGATGCAAGAAATTCACCATTTAGTAAGTAGCAAATGAAATGTAGGTAGGAAAACAACAAACCTTGAGGCATCCAAGTTGCACGAACCGAATCTCTCCTCCGACGACTGCTAAATGCAGTGTTAATTCCTATGACCATGAGATATTTCCTCCTCCCAGCTGATTCAGTTTCCTTGAGAGTCTCTGACACTGGAGCACCATTAAGTATCGACTCTTGAGCAGCTCTGGCAGCTGACAATTCCATTTCTAAGTCTGATATGGTTTTATCTAGAGTACTGCAACAAAAGAAATGTTCATATTTCAACTGTTCATCGAAACTAATCCATATACAACAAAATCTCAGATTACTTACTGGATTACTTGCTGGGTATTTTCAACATTGTTGAGGATATCTTTAGGTTGTTGCTTTATATTATTCTGAAACACATGAAAAGAAAAAAAAAATGGTACAATATAACAGAAAATAATCAATGAACATCTTGGAGATGGAGATCTGGAAAGTTAGATCGGCTGTAATTTGAAAGGAAATTAAGAACATTTGAAAGTTTTAACACCACTTACTTGTTTCGGAACACAATCACCGGACACGAGATTGAGCTTATTGCCATCTGATCCTGTTGTTGTCCTAATGACACCTTTGGCTTCAGGCATAGTCCAACTGCCACCAGAGAAAAATGTTTTAAGTGCATCGGCACAAACATGATTTGATCAAAACTAGATGTAACTCATCTCAAAGAAGTTTTCAGATATATGATAAGTGGCCATTAACTAATGAAATTAGGTTGAAAATATCAGGTTTCAGAGTAATGAAATTCTTATGAAAATTAAAAGAAGAGTTGCAAAAACAAGGTTTTGTAATGATAAAGAGGGAGGACTTGATACATACATGTACAAAATTCAGATAAGAAGGAATCTAAATCTAAAATTGGAATATGTGAGAATGAACAGAAATTTAACAGTGAAAAAAAAAGAATAGAAATCCGCACCTAGTGGTGAAGAGAAGACCTACACAGAAGCTTCCAAGGCAAAGCAACAAGGTCGACTTTTTCGATATCATTCCCCTAGTCGGCACCTCGCAGCCGCCGGCACCGCTTCCTCTCTTGAAGCTGGTAGCCATTCTCCCCCTTCTCCTCAGCCTCTTATTGCGGCGGCACAAGGACCTTCCAATCCCGACTCCTCATCTCAACTCCCCGATAAAAATCCTACCTTTCTCACCACACCAATGAAACAGAGGAATCACAGAGAAGCATCCGGAAGAAAATTTCAACAGCAGAGAGGCTAGAATTTGGTATTCAAAGGCCTGGAAGATTGAGAGGAAAGATAAAAATTGGATCTTGGAGGCGGAGTGTCTTCGGTTTTGGACTCTTTCGCTCTATTGGTGGTCTCTTTCACGGTTGGGGGTGGACTATGGAGGAAGGCAAGGAGACACCAACCGAGAAGGAGAGGGAAAAGGGCCTAGGAACAACAGCAACAGTTTACCAAATTTCCTAATTCCTTTTTGTTAATTGTTGTGCCACAGCAGCTTGGCAATAATGGTACAAAGATTACAGGGTAATCTAAAGAAAGGAAGAACAAAGATGACACAGCAACTTGGCGTTTGCTTAATCTGCAAAATGGTAATGAGAGTGAGATTAAAGAACGGGCAATATGCTAAAATTTCTAACAAAAATTAATGTGATCACCTTGGCACTATGATTTAGAATGTTAAAGGGTCAAAACAAAAATAGATTAATGAGAATATAAACATATCCAAAGACTCTTAATAGACGTTCCTAATTAAATAAGTTGGAAATGATTGAAAGGGGGGAAACAAGATATATAAACGCAAAAGTATAATATTACTGATGGAATATTAAATAATAAAAAGATCATTTTACAGCGGTAATTTACAAATTCTTGGTGGATAGGCACAATGATTGAGGCATTACATCATTAGATATATGGAACGTGGTTTTAATGTATTATTTAAGATCAATGTGGTCAAGGTGATGCCTTTGAGATTGTAGCGTGTCGGTGCTAAATTTACTGCTGCCACTTAGCAGTCGACCCAGCAAGGAAATCAGATCCTCTGTCCCCAAATGATGTGTTCCGGTGTCCCACTCGCTGATCGGATGGCCTGAATCACATCATGAATCTGTTGCACACATCTCAAGAATGTGAGATCCGTCCGATCGGCATTTTAATTCCTGATGTTAAGGCACAGGAAGATGACTTGGGGAAGAGGACTGACCTATGATGTTCTTCTGTTATTTGACGTAGGATCAGATGTAGATGACGTAGTGTTATTAGGAGGAGAGAGAGCGAATGAGATTAATGCTTCTAATTCATAATTTTTTATACAAGCACAATTGTGATTAAGGATTGAGACGGTTAGTAGCGCATGTGCTAAATGGCTTTTCTGGCCTCCCAACAACGTCGTATTCATGGTCACGGAGCTAGTGAGCTTCGGCGGTGTTTAGTGTTCGTTCTTCATTTTATTTTTTAGCTTTTTATTCATGCAGTTAAGTTCTGAAATTACTTATTAAATTGTACAGGTTAATTTCAAAATTATTAAATCATATGTTCACTATTTTACTCCTAATTAATTGATAATTTTATTTATTTTAGAAATCACTCGTTTAATTTTTAATATCAATTAAATTAATTTTTTTATGCCGAAACTTCAAACAAATCAACTGATTAAGAATAAAAATCAATCTAATCGATTTGCTTTGATATTAAATCAATTTTAAACAAAATAAATTATAGACAAAATGATCTTAAATGAAACTAATTCATATATATTTATCTAATTCTCTTTATTATATTATACTTTTAAATATCAATTTAAATTAATAAATTAAAATAATATTTTTTTTAAAAAAAAATTATTTTTTTTCATCCCCTCTACTCACAAAATTAAAATAATAAAAAAAATATTATTATTTTTTAAATAATAAATTAAAAATTCTTTTTCTTTCCTATTTCGCTGCAGGGCATCAAAGTCTTTTCAAAAAACACAAATGGTCCTCGCCTTTACACGCACATGCGCTAGGCGTTGCTCTACCAACCAGGTAACCTACCATGCTTTTAGTCGCGGTGACACCGTCAACTTGATGTATACTATAGTTAAAAAGATTTATGGTCCATCCTGCTCGCTAACTTCTCCACCATAAAGTTATGTAAAATGCTCGTTGTCACATTAATAGTTTTCTTATATATAATTAATTATATTCAGATTCTACCGATCCGATCAATTTTAGGGAGGATAAGTTAATAACAACAAATAGAATTATAATGAATAGTAATTTTGAATGTTTATTTTAATAGATGCTGGATTAATTGACAAAGGTATAAAATATTTTATTAAATATCTAATCTACTCATGAAAAGGATTATTGTATTAGGATAAAATGTCTCATGTAATTTATTTATCTATTTCTTATAGTGAAATAGATGATATTTAACCATTTGAAACGAAGAATATCACACCTTTTACTCCAATAGCAAAAGCTATTTAAATTTATCATATTTATTACTATAATTATAATTATATATTACATTTAATCTTTTATTTCTTGAATACTTGATATAAATATATCTTTTGGGTATAACAATAAGATAATCGTAGATAATTATTTTCTATTGTCTTTCTTTTGATTTTTTGTTTTAACCTGCTATTAGAGTCATTCGTTTCCTCCTTTTCTTTCCATCAATAGCTCTTTTTCTTCTTCTTCTTTATCCTTTTCTTTTCCCAGCCAGGATGCAGGTTTGACAGCATAATCTTTCAAAAATTATAATTTTTAATTTGTAATTCAGAATTATGCTTTGTCAATAGGCAGAATTAAAAAAAAATTACTTTTGTTACTGGATACCTATAATCGTCCAATTTCGGGCCCAAAATCCATCATTTAGGTGCTCAATCGAGCCTTTGAATATATTTTTACTATTTTTTGGTATTGTCTATTTTTATGATATTTTGGATACTTTTGGTGATTCTAATTATATGACTTAGGATATATCTATGATAGCGTCATGTTTTATTAATTAGGATTTAGGTTAAAAAAAATTTTTTTTCAGTAAGATTTCCTTTTTTTTTTAAAGATAGGAATTGATATATATATATATATATGTGTGTGTGCGAGGATTTCTTTTTCTTCTTCGAGACTTAGGGTATGAGTCTATATAAGTGTCCTATTTTATGTTTTGAAGATAATTTTTGATTAATATGGCTGAGCTGTTATTTTCCTACTTCTTGGTGTTCTTCGAATCAACAGGTTGAGAAAATCACTTTCGGTATTCATACGCAAATCAAAATATTCAATAGTCAATTTTGATATTCATGCGTAAATCAACGAAATTGATAGTTATCCGCTGTATTAGTTTGGTACCAGAGGCGAGTCATTCTTGTGGAGTCATGCTTCTAAGAAGACAACAATGCATTGACGACATCGACAACATGTATGAACGCGATATGGAGCAGCAAGTGCAAGCTATTGGCGGACGGATGGAATGGATGGAAGCTTTTGGCAAACAGATGGAATGGATGGAACAAATGAAATTGGTTGTGGAAAGATTGACATCGATGTTTGGAAACCATAATAGAAGAAATAGATCTAACATCATCATCAAGCAAACTCAAATCTGGATGCGGATGACAAAGAGGAGGAGGATATTGATGAAGAGGAGGTTCTGCCTAGGCGACATAGAGTGTTAGTAGAGGAGGATTGTAGGTGTTGGGAGATGTGGATGAGAATTAAAATTCCTGAGTTTCATGGTAGTCTACAACCCAAGGAATTCTTGGATTGGCGGGCTTCGGTGGAGGAAATCCTATAATTTAAAGAAGTGCTTGAAGACAAGCGTGTGCCCTTGGTTATAACCAGATTATGTAGAAGAGCAATAACGTGGTGGTAACAACTAAAATTGACTTGAAACAGATTGGTAAAGGGCAAAATCACCAGCTGGGAGAAGATGAAGAAACTCATGCAAGAGACCTTCCAACCATATAATTTTCAACGATTGATGTATCAAAGGTTGCAGAATCTGAAGCAGGGTACCAGTCAGTGGAAGAATATACCTCTAATTTTTTTCAACTCATTGCAAGGAACGAAATTCATGAGATGGAAGATTAGTTAGTAGCGTGGCATATTGGGGGTTTGAAATACCAGATCCAAGACGTTGTCAATATGTTTGACCATATTTCTGTATTTACAGCACACTAGAGGACATTAATTGTGGAAAAATATGCACGTCGAAACAGTGGAATTTCTCCTAAAATCACTACTAGCAGAGATCTGAGGATGGAGACTGTTGGAAGTGGTAGCGATGTGGGACTCAATAAAGGTAGTAGTGGGCAATTTAATAGAGGTAGTGACAAAGTTGACAGCCTAAAGTGCTTCAATTGTGGAGAGATAGGGCACAGATAGTATAACTATAAGAAGAATCCAGGAAAGAAAGCGCTATTTTTTGACAACAAAGATTGTGAAGAGGAAGAAACAGAGATCACGGGAGACTAGTGTTTTACGAAGAAGGCGAAAATGAAATACTGGTGGAAGGAGATGTTGAGACAACATTGGTGGTATGACACTCCTATTTGATGCTGAAGGTGGTAGCAGACGTTGATTGGTTACGAAGTAATATTTTCCAGTCAACTTGTATCATCTTGGGTAAAGAATGTTGCTTTGTGATCGATTCAGGAAGCTATGAAAATATTGTGTCCGCTAAAGCTATGTAGAAATTGAATATCCAGATTAAGAGTCACCCCAAACCCTATAAATTGGTGTGGCTCAAGAAGGGAGGTAAAATATTTATATCGAAGAGGGTGCTTGTTCAATTTTTTGTTGGTCCAAAATATAAGGATGCAATTTGGTGTGATGTAGTAGTGATGGTTGCTTACCATTTGTTGTTAGGAAGACCGTGGCAGTATGATAGAGGTGTGCACCATGATGGGCAAGCCAATACTAACAGCTTTGTGTTCAAGGGAATTAAAATTGTGCTCCTTCCTTATAGACAATCGGTGAAATATCCCTACCCTACTGGTAATGGGAAAAGGAGTATTTGTTACAACAGTTTTATTGTCTCGGACACAATTGGACATGGAGTTGTTGCAAGCAGAAAAGGGGTATTTTTTATGGGAAAAGAAGTGCTTGAATCCAACAGTATTCCATAATATGTCGCTCCACTCATTGTCGAATTTAGAGAGCTTTTTCCTGAAGAGCTACCAAGCGAAAGTGACTCCTTTACGTGACATTCAACATCATATTGACTTGGAGCCTCGAGTGACATTGCCAAATAGAGCACATTACAAGATGAGCTCACACGAACAGAAGGAGCTGAGGCGATAGGTTGACGAATTGTTGCTTAAGGATCACATTAGAGAGAACATGAGTCTGTGTGTTGTTTGATAAGTTGAAGTATATTGAGTTTTTATTATATTTTCACACTACATGCTATCTACTTTTGCATGTATGATTTATGATATCTTGATTATATGATTTGTGATGTTGTTGCCCAATAAGATGACAGTCCATGGTATGGTTGTGGATTTTGTGAATAGCTTACAAGCAGTCTATAAAGTTGTTCATGAGCATTTATCTAACTCAAATTCAAAGTATAAATACACTGCAAATTAGAAGCAACGACACTTGGAGTTCGAAGTTGGGGATTTTGTGTGGGCAGTTTTAACTAAGGATCATTTTTCCATTGGGGATTACAATAAATTATTAACCAAGAAGATTGGCTCGACCGAGATTATTGAGAATATAAATCCCAATGCATATTGATCCGGGTGAAGAGAAGTCGGGTCAAGGCCGGTCAATGACGTAGTCATGTCAACAAAGTCAGGTCAAGAATGGTCAACAAAGAAGCCACATCATGTTCAAGGGAGACAGGCAGTTCGCCGACCAAGTGGAGCACTCGGTCGATCACCAAGAAGGGCCCCCGCTTGAAAAGGGATGAAGTAGGTTGATCAGATCAGCCAAACTTGCGGCCAATCAGATGCGGTCGCTAAGCAAGCGACCGATCGGGCAACTCCACCAGACAGGCAAGCTCTACACTAAAAGGAAAGTTATCTCTCTTATCAGTCGGGCGGGCGATGTGTCCGACCAGACTACACCTTGACGCAGTCCTCACACCAACAACGATCCGCCGGTAGGTGATATTCTCGCCAAGGCAAACGATCAATTGGCGCAAACCAGTGGATAACGTCTGATCAACCCAACAGACAAATGTCCTCTTTGTCGCTTAGTCCAACGAGATGTCATAACATATTTTCTGCCTGAAATAGACAGCTATGATTCCTTGTACGGGAGAAGCTTCCAGAAGGACACGTGTCGCAGTTATGAGCCAATCACGGAGCAGAATTATGGAAAACTCATTAAGAAAAGGAATCAATCGTGGCTACGTTTATGGAAATCCCTAAAACAACGTTATTGTTTCATGTATAAATATAGTCTCTTACAAGCACCAAAGGTATGCGATTTTGGCATCAACGCTACTTTTCTTCTTGAGCAACTTCTTCTTCGGCATCGAAGACTAACTTGAGCGTCGGAGGACTAAATAATGGGAGACTTCTCCTTGTTTGGTCGCTAACGTTCTTTTCATGTTTTCCTTGGACAGAGAGCAGTTCACTCACGATCTCTGGAATCCACATAGATGACAATCTTCCTGGTGTCCATCTCCCCCACTCGCAGTCAGGATCAGTAGTATAGTGATGACTTGAATCATCTCCCAACGAATGTAGCGGTATAAACCTAGGATCTAATGTTATTTTGCTTTTAGATTTTTATATGAAAATGAGAGTTTGGATTTTTTTGCTCTAAGACTAAGAAATTAAATTGCAAAGTAAGCCTAATGAAATACAAGTAATTAATCTAAACTACAATTGTAAGGAATTAAAAGAAACATAAAAGAAAACATTAACTAAACCTATCCTAATCTAATTCCACCTAAATAAAGATATAAAGATTGCAACTCAAAAAGACAAGACAAGATTTAAACTAACCTAATTGTAAGAAATGAAGAAAAACAAGCGTTTGAGAAGAAACAAAGTAAACTAAGCAGGTGCAATCTTAACATGGGGAGTT
>JBAMIB010000083.1:2242156-2255076 GCA_037177415.1 Kaempferia rotunda | reverse complement strand
GTATTTGCGTGTCGTATCCGTATCCGTGTCCGATACTCCAGAAAATTTTTTTTTAGGAGTATCGGTGCAACACAGCTTTCAAGGAAAAGAAAAAGATGAGGGAATCAATTGCATCAGATCTTGTGCAATAAAAAATTGAAAATTTATAAGAGCTATAGAAATTTCATCATGACCTTCATAGTGACAAATATGCTAATAAATTTAAATTCAGATGCTGAGAACAACAATTGTAGACCGCTTGCACCCTGATATACGAATCACATCATTCTTATTGAATTAGTAATTTTGGTAGCTAGACTTTTTTAGCATTTTACTTTTTTTTTTATTAAAAAAACTCCCTAAAAGCTCCATTATTTCTCAAAAGTATTTTTGTTGTGATATTGTTGATCATACAATTAATATGAGCATCATTCCTTATCAAGAATCTCACTTCAATAGTGACCAGAGGAAATAAAACCACAACTGTAAAAGATGTGGATGCTAGTTTGAAGATTTCAAATCAAAATAGAGGATTAATATTGATTTATCAGGACTACATCAAATAATTTAGGAGTTTAAATAAATATTTTTGTAGACTTTTACTGAATCAACACAAAGGGTAGAGTACCCAAATCCTAATATGCATCCTGGCCCTTAATTACATAGGGCTCCTTCCTGTTCACCACTGGACTACCTCATGTTTAGGGAATATTTAAGTCAATTTCTTGAAAATCATAATATTCTTACTAGTCATCAAAGTAAACCTATAGCTGAGTTAAATGAACCATTAGAGAACGATTAAAACACAGAAGTTATGAGACAATGTTTTACATCGTATTCTATCAATATCCTGTGAACTGGGAAGGTAACACTTGGATGAGCATGACCACCTTTCATGAATATTTGAGATGTGAGGATGATATTTGTAAAATGCCATTTCACCTATTTGATCACTAGGATAGAACTTGTATCTGACCACATCCTTACCTATAAGAAATTTTGTTTATGGACCAAATTCTTTATCAATTGTAAAGAGGTGCTTTGCCACAGTTACTTACTGTCTTAGATGTCAGGTTTATGTTCTTTTTCCACAATTGCATTTAGATCTGTTAATTTCTCTGTGATAGTCTCTTCACTCTTTTGATCAAGATTGAATGTTTGGATTTCCTTATGCAGTATCTTCAGTGTCTCACTTACTTTCAATTTGTTTCCATGTCCAGTTCTCATCAGGACGAACTGTTCGCTTGCCTAAATTTAAGATGGCAATGGTCAAGTCTGAGGCAAACCACAACCCTGTTCTAGCAGCAGAAGATGTTCATATAGTTACTATGTAAACTTGGTCCAACTTTTTTTTTTTTTTTGTCATCGCAGCTAGTATGTAACTTAAATCCAGCATTTTGTGTAGTCTGTGGAATTTCAGGAAGACAAAAGGAAGGTTACTTTGAAACAGAAAAATATATAATTTTTAAGGCTTTATCGTAAATGAAGTTGCCTTAAGTGTTAAATGATCTTTACCTCAGAAAGATCCTTAATTTTGCAACTTAAGCGCTTGCATTTTATTTCTCAGATTTGTGCTAGACACTTAAACTTGTTTATATTTTGTTCATCATATAATAATGCAAACTCTTTTTTAGTATTAAATTTGGCTATTAGAATTACTATATATATATATATATATATCCTGAATAGCGTTGATGTTCTTATAACTATCTAAATTACATTTTTTTCTAATATGATAATATATTTAACTTGGTATAAGGATCACATACTTAGCAACACAAGAAGTACTGTGAGATTACATTTAGCTGTAAACGTCTCTATGTACCTAATATTTGTCTATTTTATTTTCAGGGGGCTTTGCCTATTTACTCAAGTAGAGTTGCAGTTACAGTGATTGACAATGTACTTTTGGTTCATCAAGTTGATGCAAAAGTAGTCATAATCTATGACATTTTTCTTGATTCACTATCACCAATATCTGATCCACTTCCACTTCTGTTGAGATGCAATTTAGTTTCTAATAGACAAGGAATGCAAGTTGAGGATAGTCTCACTAGTGCATATAGTGCAATAATGTATGGAGACAATTGGATTTTCCTTGTTCCTGACCTTGTTTGTGATATCGATAATAGTCTTTTGTGGAGGATTTGCTTGGATCTAGAGGTATGATTTAATATTATTGCTTTTTATCCTAAAATATATTTGAACCATTGTTAAAAGCTTTAGGGTCCTGCAGTCTATTGCTGCTAGTAGCTCTGATGTTCTATCTATTCTGGAGTTCTTATAACGTCGAAGATCTGATCCAAGTAAGGTAAATGTTTTTTTTTAATATACTGATTGTCTAAAATGCAATTTTCCAGCTCTATTAATGGTAATTGACTTCTAAATATGGTGATTAATACAATTTATTTGATTAACTTCCAGATTAAGACACTATGTCTTACAATGATGTATGCTATTATTCTTGAAAGAAGGCCAATATCAATCATCACAAGGGCGATAGATGTACTTGTCACATCTTATTCATACTACATGAGAATGGACAAAATGTTTTCAGGGAGGAAACATAAGTTCAAAGAGAACTGAAAATCCAAGTGGCCAAGTTACAACAACCTCTAGTTTTGTATCGGCAGAATCTTCACGAGAAACAATGAATAGGAGAAAATCTGTAGCAGAGAATGGACCTAAACAATCGATGACAGGAGCTTCTGATGATGAGAATGCTAGTCATGCTGAAAAATCTGCAGGTAAGGGATCATTTAATTCACTTCCTGACGTGGATAGGAATGCAAATTTTGATGGAATGAGAATCCACTCTGGGGGTTCTCTTGGTAATTCCTTATTAATTGATTTTCTTTCTTAAAATTCTACAATATTTATAAGAATCTGTGCATTTGCAAACTCAGTCTTACTTGAGACAACCTTCATTACAATCTGAAGGACTTCAATGTGGCAGCAGCAGAACTGATTCTGGTGTTTCTAACCAAGCTGGATACTCAACCAACTAGTGTGGCAATTTCACCAGATGAATTGTTCCAGTTTGTATTTGCTCCAGTTGAGGAAGAATTATGTGCTGATCTTTCATATCTGATTGCGGTTATTGTGGAGTTTTCACACTAGACAGGTTTGCAGAATTGAGCAAAGGTCCCGGCAAAGACCGAGGAATTACCCTCCCATGTGATGGCTAGCTTCAATTTCCTGACTTACTCCCTCCCAATGGCTAGCTTCAATACGTTTCTATGGTTCCAAAATACTATACCCTAGGATGCTTCTTCTTTTCCCATTCTAGTATACTGAAACCTAATAGCCAAACAAGGCCATAGTTTTCTATTCAAAGAGAACTCATATAGGGGATATGAGTTAGTAATAGTGCTGATGAAAACCTGTATGATATGTGAAAGTAAAGAGTAGGGAATATGACTCATCCTTTATTTCTTTGGACTATGGGGCCTTTAACTGGGCTTTTAACATCGGTTTAGGTTATTTACTTTTTTTTTTATAATATTAAATTGGTTAATAAAAAGCTTCTCTGAGCTGCAGTTCTATGAAGGAGAAACTCAAGGTTCCTCCTGACCTGTTTGCAATGGTCATCCAAGTGCTAGTCCGCTGCAATCGACACAGTGAACTTGCATTGTTTGTTATAAATAAGGTGATCTCCTAATCTGAGGTTCCTTTATTTTATTAATATTTTTAGGAATTTCTATCTTCTAATGGCAACATGGGTATTCAAGCGATGACAACAGTAACTTTTAAACTTTTTCTTTAACATGTCTAATCCATCGAAATTAATGTATGCTTACCTAGTCCTAATTATTAGTCGAAATTGGTTGTTTGATTCATCGTATGTATTATCAACTTTATATGTCCATCTGTTTTTGGTAATATGTTAGTATGAAATCATATATAGAAATATTTCTCCTTGAAGTGCAGGTGACGTAATTGTCTTATTTGTTTCTTAGAAGCTTTCATGTGGTAATCAGTAGCATTTTCTTTGACATTGTTTTTTTTTAACTAGTAATGTTTCCAGTAGCCAAATATATCTTATGCAACTCCCGTAAACAAATTATCTGTTTTTTTTTAATATAGAAAAGATGGATATAACATTCACATTTAGGTGAAAGTGGGTTTTGAGACCTTAGCAACAACTTCCAAGGCCCTAACCAACTGTATTAATTGACAAGCTCTGGCATAATCTTATATCATTACTCCCAGCAGACTGCATTATTTTTGGCCTGAATGAACAACATAAATTTTATATTTCACTTCGAGGAATATTTTCCACATTCGGAAATCATATGTTACTGAGCTTTGAAAGACTACTCAGTTAAACATCTTTTATGCTCATCCAGTACTTGATGAATATGTTCCCATTTCAGATCTTAGAGCCGTCTAAAGAAGTTGCCTTCCAACTGTTGGAACAAGGTCGTCAAAACTTAAAATTCGGAAGCTAGGTATAGGCAGCTGTCCTTCCATCATGATTATGTCACCGTACTGTTGCAAGAAGGATATTACCTTGAAGCTCTGCCATATGCTAGAAAACACAAGGTATATTACCTTGTCTGACTATCTCCCTCTTACTAAACCTAGTACTAAAACATTTTAAGTAGTGTGGTGATACAAAGATCACTATTAGTGTGCAGTGAGAATGTATGCTTGGATTTTGGGAACATAGTTCTAAAGTGTGAATATGTGGTAGGTCCAATATACCGATCTCAGACTGACTGACTTGCACTATTAACATCAGAAACTTTTTTTTTTTGGATTATGATAGAATAAAGAAAAAATGCATCACTGTCCTGAATATCACTGGATTACTCAATAGTTCATGGTTGAGTCCCTGTTTCCATAGAAATGAAACCATTTAAAACTGATCGATACTGATCTTTGGTGGCCATAGAACATAATTGAGAAACTTGGAAAACTCATAAGATTAAAGTTATGGAGTAGCTGGTCATATTTTAATTAGCTGGAAAAGAATGATGTCATAAATGATAGCACGTAAACCTTCATGGAAGATTTGACAAATAGCATGGTCAATACATCAAAAGTTATGCTGATGCTGGTCACTTTTGAATCATTGATAACGATGGGAAAGAGATTATAAAGCTCAAGATCTTCGTTATTTTTGTGCATCCATGTATATGATGCAATTTAAGAGATTCTCCCTGTTGATTACTTTTGCTATAAAATTTGCTGTGCAGGAATATTAGCGTATGATACCTACAGAGATCTAGATAACTAATAGTTTTTTTTTTTGTGCTTGGTGTGGCTTTGCTGACATATCATCTGATCACAGGTTATCACAGTGCAGCCATCACTGGTTCTTGAAGTGGCAATCGCTTCTCATAACTCGCAACATCTTGCTGCAGTTTTGAGATTTTTCTCAGATTTCACACCGACTTTTAAGATCACATCCGAGCACGGCAGACACTGCACTATACTGACTGAGATGAGTCAGCAATCATGAGCCCTCTCAAAATGTCCTTTCTGAAAGACTTAGAGCCATTGGCGCCTCTACTCGAAGAACATTTCTGATCAAGGAAACCGAATATCAATAATTTTCATGTCAATGTTGGTTTCATGGGACTGTAATAAGCTAGGCTGCCTTTATTCATAACATAGCAATATGCAAGTGTGCGTGGAAATTTTGAGTCGACCTGTAATCAAGAATCTGCTGTCATTTGGACTTCCCACGATGTCAAGGTAGGAGCTGCAGTAATGAGAACCTGTTCATCTTGTATTTAAAATTATCATGCAAAGACTTAAGTTTTTAGCAGTTCGATTCGGTTCTCCTCTAGCTTACTAGAAACATCTTAAGACATTCGGTTCACTCTGGTAATTGGAAAGTGACATTTACGAAAAATAGTGCTCAAAAGTTTTAAAATGATTCAATATTGCATTTGTATAAAAAAAAATATGGAACCGCCACATCAACAACCCTATAGAGCCGGTCTCATGGGTATGGAGGGAGGTAAATATAACTACATAGTTGAAAGGCACATGGCGGGAGATTTACCTCAGGCAATGACACCTTAGGGTTTCGACTCATGCCTGATTTGGACAGAGTACTATGCGTCCCCCAACTGCGCTAGCGCGGGGGACTTCAATATTGCATTTGTATGATCATATAATTAGTTAAATCACCACATGATTTTTGACTATAGAAATCGGTTGCTGAGTGAATTGCTGTAAGTGCTTCTAGATTTACTCTATGGATGAATTTGGGCAGAGGGTGCTTAGTCAGGTCGGTAAAACTCTTAACCCCAAAAAACACACTCACACCCTATTGAATGAGTTCATTAGAAGGCTGAAAGCTTTATGCAAGTTCCTAAACAATTTGGCTGAAACCAAGGGTGTCGTTAAGAACAACAAATTGGCCTTCCAATCGTTAGACCGGGACGCAGGGACCATGGTTAGACCCGGACGCAGGGACCATGGATCTCAAAGTTGCGGGGAACAAAAACATAGCACAGATTTTAGAACACAGTTCATATAAATGGGAAACAAGTAAACATAATCATAAATGTCAACATTGCCACTGCTGAACTTTATACCAATTGGAGAACTGAAAGCCTGTTAGTTACTTGAAATATAATAAAACACAAAAATAATCACGAAACTAAATATGGATTGCCAGTGGCTAATCTACATGGAAATGTCTGATGATAAAAACACCTTTTTGATATTTACTCTATACCTCATATGAGCCTACAATTTCCAGTATGGAAAGTTGTTGGAAAGTACCGGTCAAGCACATAAAATCCAAGAGAGCCATTGAAGTACTGCTGCTTCCTCAAGTGAAAGGATAGAAAGTAGAGAAGAGCAAACTGCCGAGGAGGACATAACTGACAAAGTAAGCACAGATCAAGTAGCCCACTCTTCTGGAGTTGACCCTGTTTGAGACTAACAGGTGAGATGCAAACCAGTATATAGGAGGGCTGGCTGACAAGAAGCGCGTTGATACCTGGAAGAGAAAACATGTTATAGGCATTTGAGGAGCAAACCCTATTTAACAAAGAAGAAATATACGCATGGCCTTTTTAGCAAAGTAAGGTCATGATTAGATACATGTCCATGCTGATGATCGTGAATACAGAGTATGAAGAGGAGGTTGTAGTCTATAAATTCAATGAAGAGATACAGAACTGAAAAGTTAAGTAGTATCCAACTGACTCATTTCCGATAGCTTAGTTTTCTGGCAATCTAAAATTGGATGATATAAACTTGATCTAAAATTCCGATCCTGGCAATCTCACTAAATTGAATGATATAACCAATTGAATAAGTCCACATGTGATTGAGACCATCTGTCCTAATCCAATTACCACAGCGAGAGGATTATTTGTCTCTCACTACTGATTCATAAACAGTAGTGACCAAAAGCCTTAAAATTGGAATCTAAACTTTATTTCAAGTCATAGAAACACACAACAAGTGCACAAGACTTATGAAGCCACTTCAAGTTTAATCACTTTGAATTTATTGTTACAATAGCCTTATCAATTTCTCCTTGAATTGCGCCAAATTCAAACTTAATAGCTTGGAGGATTAACTCAAAATGCTGAACCACAGGTAATTTGTGGTACACTATTACAGAGGCCCCAAATCCTCAATTTATGATGTGAGAATTAAAATTTTCATTATCTACACTGAAGGTCAGGTCATCAAGAAGAATGTCCACAACATAGTCCATATACATTAAAAAACAAAATATTGAGTACAAAATCTTATGAAAAGGATATCAATGTGCAGTTGTTTGGGCTGGAAGCCTGGAAGGCTTTCTTTTAGTCTTTTTAGTAAGTTGTGGGGTATAATATATAACGAAATTTTAAGATTCAGATAGCTAGTGTTGTCTAATATTGTTAGATTTGCGAAATCCAAATAGTGCTAGCATGAATTTAATATAGTTGTTCTGTTTTTATTGCCTTGTAAATCTAGAAGGGATTATTCCTATAAGTAAACATCATCTTCATCTGTTCATGCTTTACTTGGGGTGTCATCTGGAGCTTTTTCATTTAAGTGGTCATTTCATCAAACATGACAGTGCTAAATGGAAGGTATTGATGAAACATAAACTGACCTGTACATGCATCACGAAGAAAGCTGTGAATGTCAGAAAGGCCAGATGCAAGATAAAAGGAAGAACTAAGACGAAGTCAATTTCTTGTTTTGAATGAAGAATTTGATCAAGAGACTTATGATCGTCTGAACACACTGAAATTTTCTGTTTTCTTTCCTGCTGCTTTATTCGCTTAATCCTCTTCTGAACTGTACAAGTTGCACGTATTGCAAGACTTGTCACTGAGGGCAAAATTAATTACAACAAATTTAAACAAAAAGCAACTTATAGTATTAAACAAGCCTCGTTATAGCTGCTCTTACACCTTGACTGAAGCATTTGTGTGATATCTACAGACTATAGTATTAGAATTTGTTCTCCGACATTCATTAACTACCAGAAAATATATGGATGAAAAAAAGCAACAAAAGAGAAAGGTTGATCAAATAATCAATTATCTTATGTACCAGAAGATAAGACAATTATCACTTCAGTAGATTCAAACTTCTGTTTACATGGACGGGTAAATGGACAATGGAGGTTCAAACATAAAGAGAGTGTATAATCACAAACATGTTAGAAGACACGTTCTAGTATTTACAAACTACATGAAAGTCCTTTATTTCGTGTACAATAGTTATTTAAAAGAGTTAATACCTTGAGAATTACATGACTGGGATTACAAGGGCTAAAAGAATTGAGAATTAATACCTTGACCATTATTATAAGACATATCATTTGCTGAAGCATGGGGAGCATCTGAACTTTTATTTGCTTCAACTGACTTTGACACTAGAGTAAAATCATTTTTCTTGTGCATATGTAATGGCTGAAAAGCTTCATATAGTAAATTTGAGTAAAGAATAACTGAGCCAATAGCCAGAGATAGAGTAGGAGATGCAAGAAGAAAATTTGGTAACTGTTTTACTTGAAAATATCTGAGGAAACCTACTCCCCTGGTATCAATGAAAAGAAAAAGATTCAGTTACCAAAACATGAGTAAAAAAATGTAAGTAATGATGCAAACCATTTCAAAGCAGAAAAAAATTAATCCTCGGACAAACTCTTGAGGTCAATGTTGATACACATACATGAAATAGTTTAGGGAGAAGTACCAGTAATGACTTTGAAGAAAACCATATAGAAGAGGGACTCTCTCATTGCACCAAGGCCTCGAATCAGTTGAATTACCACCTAAGCAGATAGTGAAGTATCCATATGCTTGGAATGCCAGAAATGGCACAAATACTAAAATAGATTGTATGGCTCCAATCAGAAGTGCCCGTGCTGCCTACTTAAGGAAAATAAGTATAACAAAAATCAAATTCACTGCTACAACAAACTAATGAAATACACAAAGACAGGCTCAGTCATTTAATAGCATTGGCAAAGTGATCTTACGAGCAACTTCTTTTTATGATTGATAGCATCGTAAGCATGTCTCAGTGCCTGAAAACAGAAATAACCAGCATTAAGTGCTCCATTTGACCGAGCTGAACCAGAGAGTGCGAGCAGGAGGATCGCCACAGTAGTTGCACCAGAAAATACATAGTATATTCCCCCAAGTGAAAATAAAGCATATAAACTCTCTGAATAGCTGTCAAGGAAATATCTATCATTAATCAAATGGAAAATCTAGAATAAGAAAAATAATCTGAAAGATCACATGAACAAAGGCCTTACATTGACGAATAAAAAATTGATGCTGGGTTAAAGCAGAACAAAACTGATGCTCGTAATGCAGATGCTGTGTCTTTTAAGACTATAACTGATACCCTGTAATCGTGTAGCAAAGACATAGTTAGCATAATACAATTTGCTCGTTTGACTAACATTGCACAGATAGAAAAAATAATAATAGTTAAAACAAGTAGATCAAATGCCTACGGAAGAAAACTAGTTTTTAAATTAAAGTTCTTTAACATACTTTAAGTAGATTATTACGTTGAAGACTACAGAAACAAGAATGGATGAATGATGACAAATCCATATAGGTTCCGAAGAAAAATTTCTCACCTATAGAAAAGAAGAATCAAAATTTTAGCAGAGATCATGAGCAAGTCCAACTTACCTAAAGAAGAAAACTGCAGCAAGCAAAAAGGCAAGATTGTTCAACAGATAACCTGATATCGCCAACACAGCTCTGTACCCAATGATCGGTACCAAAGGAGCAAACACTATAAACCGAAAAAAGGGAATAAATAAGTCATTGGACAACAGGCTAGAGCTATTTCCTTTGTATCAAAGTCTAGGTCTAGAGTTAGAAGAAGAAAAAAAAAGTATCCAAATTTGAGCTCACCGGATCGAGAAAGCAGGACGATGCAGGCAGGAAGAAGCGGGAGGAAGGCATACGCCTGCTCGTACTCGTAGCCGCACTGAGCGATCCGGAGGAAGAAGACACCGTCCCAGACGACGCTGGCCTCAATCGCTGCCCCTACCCGGGGCCAAAGTACGACTTCCTGCGGTTGGTCACGGGCTGCGGCACTGAGGCAGCTAGGGTTGAGGGAGGCGGATGTGTCATAGGGGGCGAAGAGGAGGCGCCAGAAGGCGATTAGAGTCAGAAGGCTGAGCCTCGACAGGAGAGCAACGCGAATCACGAAGCACTCCGCCGCTCTCTGAGTGTCCTTCTTCGCAATGGGCTTCATGGTTCGTCGGAACGGACTTGGAACGGCCGCCCGGCACGGGAACGCCTCATGCCATTCCAAAGTTCCGGTAAATGAACGGATCTGAACGGCCGGAACGGAAAGGCAGCCGCTTGCGGCCTTTTCTCCAGCGACGGCTCACGGCGGCAGGCAGCCGGCGTAGATTATTCTCCGATTGCTCGGGATGGGAAAGAACGAGTGTCAGCCGACGGTTAAGCCTGCGGTGCGCCGGAAAAGAGGAAAACAAACTGGGAAATTGTTTGTGGCGGCCGGTGATGATTACGTCAGCTACTCGCGAGCAGAGCGAAGGCGATTTGGACGGCGGCAACGCTGCGCGTACAGGGAAGAGAAGCTTCACACCTTAACTTTTAATATAAATTATATATTAATAATTCCAATTAACTATTAATAGATAATTTGATAGAGTCTAATGAAATTAAAATATTCTATAAAATTTATTTAAATTTTAAAAATTCCTAAATAAATTATATATATTTATTTTAGTTAACTTATTATTATTAATTTAATTAATAATATAATTATTAATCAAATTAATATTATAATCTACGCCACGATCGTTCTGTAAAATAATATTGGCATGAATCAATGATGATTGTCGTAATCCATGATCAGCATGGCGTTGGAGCTGAGATCGAGTTACCTTGGATCTAGTTCTTCACTCGATAGACCCAGTTCAATTGAGGCAAGACTTAGCCAGTGCCGCTGAGTCTAATTATAATTTTCAACACGCTCCTAATATTTATTAATTTAAAAAAATCCCTCCAATGTTAAAATATCCCTCTAAAATTTTTAATTTGTCATATCAAAATATTCATTTCATACATCTTAATTATCACTAAATGCCCCGGATTATGGTGCAACAGAAGGGTGCCAAGTTATCACCCAAGAATCCGCGGCTCGATGCCCAATTACAGCGCATTTGTAGGGATTTTCCCTCCAAATGGGATGCACAATCAAAGAATATTGGGCTTCTGAACTACCTACCATGAGCACGTCCTGATTTACCATGTCTGTTGTTATCGAACCTGAGTTCGATTGACTAATCCGTAGTATTGGTCAATCGATTCTGATCTTTCCTTCCGGAGTCGGATCGTATCTCGCTCTAACTTATCTCTGGTAACTGGTCGACTGAACCTCCCTATTCGGTCGACTGAACTAATTGGTCGACTGAAAATGCCACTTAGTCGACTAAAAACTCTATTTTCTATAAAATAATGGTAGCACAATAGATAGAGTAGTCCTTCATAATAGTATTAACAACATTATTCTTCGGTCGATCAAATACACTAGTCTGATCGACTGAAAACTTTGTTTCAGCCTCTTGAATCTACTGGTCACACTAAGAGTTTATATATCTCCAAAACTTCTCATTATCTAAAGCTTACTCCCATAGGGATTTTCCTTTGCTAAGGATCCAATCAATTTTGATTTGCTTAGACTATTTTCTTGCTAAACATTCGATCATTCTTGACCTGCTTAGACTTTCTCTTTATTAGATATTCAATTAGCCTTGACTTGCATGACCTTTTTTCCCTTGCCCAACATCCCCTTAACATGCATTGACTTTTACTGGTTATCTAGTCAATCTTGATTCTGGACCCCACTGGACTTTTCCCTTACATAAGTCAGTCTTGACATGACAGGACTTCTCACTTGTTTGTCAAGCATCTGACCTACATTGACTTGCTTGGACTTCTCACTAATTTATTTTCAAGCATCTAGTCAACCTTGACTTATTTGGATACTCTCATTAACTTTGTTAACCTTAACCAAATTACTTTACCAACTTTGACCAGACTCCATTAAACACATTGTAAAACAAACATCAAAACCTTGCAGGTTAATTGCACCAACACTCGGGAGTTAGGCACTCTGGTATTTGACCACTCGGAAGTCTGTAGGCTAACACTCGCCCACTCGACACTCGGGTAGACGTTCACTGCTTGGGCACTTGGGGTGATTAGACGTTCAACGTTCGATGGGCGATCCACACTCGGATGCTCGGGTGATTTGTGTTCGGGTGCTCTAGTGTTCACGAACACAACCTAGTTGACATTCTACAGATAGACACTGTAGGATCGTTGCAAGTTTGATAGAGGGGGGTGAATATCAATTATGAAAAATAATCAAAATACACAGCGAAAAATAGAAAATGAAACACGAACACAAGCGATTTTTACTTGGTTCAGAGCTTGTGGTTACTCCTACTCCAAGGCCCA
>JBAMIB010000083.1:2225390-2238666 GCA_037177415.1 Kaempferia rotunda | reverse complement strand
TAAAGGAATATAAATAAACACTTAACAACCTAAATACTAAACTTATTTATTAATATAAGG
This sequence comes from Kaempferia rotunda, assembly GCA_037177415.1. Classification (NCBI taxonomy): domain Eukaryota; kingdom Viridiplantae; phylum Streptophyta; class Magnoliopsida; order Zingiberales; family Zingiberaceae; genus Kaempferia; species Kaempferia rotunda. The sequence continues at coordinate 2,238,606 of JBAMIB010000083.1, read as the reverse complement.
AAGGGACACCCGTTCCCTTCCATCTCTAGCTCTATGAATTGATTAGGCTGCCTAATAAATTTCCCACACTTTAATGCTTCCCATATATAATACTTGAACAGAACAGTCATTAAGCAGAAATGGATAGAGAAGAATACTTCTCACTTTTATAATTCTCTTGGTAGTTTTCCTTTGAAATGGAGGCTCTAGATCATCCACTCTTTAGAAGTCCCTACTCTGTTCTTTGAGAGAAAAAGGAAGAAGACATTTGGGTACAAAAGATTTAGGTCGAAGCTGTTTATCAAATGTGATTCCAGTTTTGGATCAAATTCACAAGGTTTTGGGTACAGTGTCCATGTTATACACATTGCAGAAGATTTCTCATGTGTCTGAAATGTATCACATTTTGGTGATTATAGTGATTAGCTTACTGAGAAGCTAGCTGTACTTGATTGTGAACTTTATGTTTTTCTTGTATCAAAACCCCTGGGGTATTCCTGCACAATACCGCTCTTAATTGTGCACTTTTAGTTATTTTATTGAATTATATGATAAGTAGTAGTGTTTCTGTTCAATTCTTTAGCAGTTTTGCTCGAGTGCCAAAAAACCATTAGGAAAAGAAGAGAATTTCAAAAAGATGCATGGGACCTAAGTTTTATCTTTAATTACAAAAGATCATTCTAATTTCTTCAAAAAAGCAAGCATTTCATGGACTCAAAACCACCAGAAGAAACTAAGCAACAAGAGTTTTTGAGCATTATAGACTACTCTGTCTCAACAGTTTGAGCTCTTATTCAAGCACAAAGACAAACACTATATTCCTTAAGATCATGCATGTTCAATCCTTCGTTTCATTAGATCCTGTCTCACCAGCAACTGATGCTTCACCATTACTTGTTTCATTATCTTCTTCCCTCTTCTGCCTCTTTGCACTACTACTCTTGCATTTTCCTTCACTTTCAGCCAATTCTGTATCAAAGATTTTCAAAACATTTTATGGAAATACAAAATCTATCTATCTATCTATCTTTATATTTATGTGTGTGTGTGTCTGTATATATGACTAAGTAGAACCTCAAGCTACTTACTCTTCCCAGGAGCCAATTTAGTTGTAGGTTTTGCAGGCAGAAGCTTGGTGACGAGGCTTTGCAGCTGATGGTCAGGTCTGCAGAAACAACGAGAATTATATATACTTGCTGATATCAAACACGTAAATTTTAACTTCAGGCAAACTGATGAGAAAACAAATGATATACAAATCAGAAAATACAGAACAAGTTCATATCCAATAAGTATATTTTTTCTTCATATATCTTATAAGTATATTCAATAAGTTGATAATGGATGCGGGTCTTGGATTAGGGCATTCTGATCACCCTCTTTGCTCCTCATTGGTGAAGAGATTATGGAATCATCACCCTAATTCCTATCACCCTAATTCCTCCGGAAGACCAGCTCTCTTCTTCTTCTTCTTCTTCTTCTTCTTCCTCTTCCTCTTCCGTAGGATTTCGGGATCTAGAGCAAATCACGAAGAACAATGGCAATTCTGTTGCATTCAGGTTCTTTATAAATTTCAATCTATGTATTTATTTCCTGCCATAGATTGATGAAACTAGATCCTTGTCTTATATTTCCTATATCTTAGCTCTTGTATGCTTTTCATGCAGTTTAGGATTTACAAGTTCTAACAAGATAGTCTTCTTCTTGATTCACAGAAGTATTTTTTTTTGATAAAAATTTGATGCATTGCTTCATGATCGTTGTAATTATTAGTTACAATATTGAAGTAAAGATTTACCTTCTTCATTGATAGTATGTTTATTTTGTGGAAATACTACGTTCGCTTTGACAGTATTATGTTTGGATGTGTACCATGTCTCTTTTTTTCCTTGCTTTGTCTCTTAATGTTGTATATTTTGGGTCCTTTTTTAAAAATATGCTCATTATTTAAAGTGTATCTATGTAAGGAAGAAACTCTAAATATATAGATGTTCCTTTTGTATTTTGTATTACGTTATATTAGATCTGCGTTAGTAACTAAGGGGGTTGAAGATCAAGAAGTGAGCTATTTACATCAAGTATTTTTCTTTTGGCAAGATCCAATCTCTTAATCCTTAAGGAAAGGAAAAAGAATTTCACATTCTTTCTTTTGGAAAGGGAGGACTAGAAAAATCCTACTGATTGCTGCTTTCACAAGATCTCTCAAAAAAATGCAAAAAAAGCTTGAATGGTATAATCCCTCCGTCACTCCAAAATGAAATGGGTTATTTCGTACTTCTTAGTATGTGAAAATGTAGTTATGTCCTAGTTATGTCTTTTCTATAATGCCCTAAGAAAACTCAGTGCGTCCGAGCATATACCTCCCCCGTGTCTTAACCATTTGCACTAATGACTAGTAGCCACCCGTGATTTACTTCCTTTGTGTTGGCCTGGGGACAGATTGACGGAGGTGCTGGGGCGAACAAATCACCTTTTGCCACATATAATGCCCTAAGAAAAAAAAAACCTTGTGATGGTTTTGAATATTGGATGATAGATTATCATTACCACTACAAACTATGGCAATAATTGAATGTGTTTGAATTATTTAGGTATTTTAAATTAGATTTTCTCTGTGAAAATTAAGTTTAAAAACGAATTAAATATCGAGTTTGAAAATTTTGGCTCGTACATATTGATTGCTGGTATGTTCTCAGTGCGTTGGTTCTATGGTGCTTATTTTGAAATAAATTAAGCTGATTTTGTTATTAGTTTGTCGGTTTTGTACCCAATATGTTGATTTCAATTTATGATGACATGGACTATATATATCATGACTCGTCATGATGTGTGATGAAATGAGTTGAGGGAGACTATCCAAGAGATAGTGTATGACCCTGCTTATGGAGTCAGATGACACATTAGGAGGTTCAATAGCTTATTCCGGAAGCTCGAGCAACCTAGATAATTACCGGATTTGGGCCTTGGCATGATTGTTGCCGAAACAACATCTCGACGAAGAAGTATACCATGTATGAGAGCACTATGAGAGGTGCATCACATATGCGGAGTTGACGAAAGAGCTACTTTGTCATGTGCATGATCTAGATGATATTGTACGTACCACCTCCTCGAGAAAATTTGGATGAGATTGAACAGGATCCAAATGTGGAATATATAAAGAGTTTCGATGCCAATTGGCCTATCATTATCCCTGCTGAGCTTAGAAATTAAAGATAGAGAATTATGTTAGCTACTACTATACTAGTGTCAATCCTGATAAAAGTACTGATGACATATCTATTGTCTTAGAGTTATTTATGATTTTTTTGTTACTTTCTTTATGTTTATTTGCACTAGCATTTGTGTTATGTATTAACAGTATGCTTAATTGAATGTGTGACATAGATGAATGTTGCGTTAACGGTATGTTCGTTATAAATAATGTGTTCATTTATTTAATGGATTGTATGTAGTATGATTGAACAATGATGATTAGATTTGACCGTACAAATGAAGAGTGGAAACATAGTTATCATTTGATTTTGTAAATCAAATTAGACTAACATTGAATTAATTAATCATAAATTACATACAAAAGTTATAAATTATACTGAATTACTAAATAATGTGTTTATTTATGTTAGATTATGACTACTAAGAATATCATAGTTAAACTAAATAAATGAGAAAAATTAAATGAAGATAGCTACAAAATATGACACCTCAGATGCATTATATACTTGAGGAATATGAAGTTCTTAAGACTATCAATCAGGTTATGGAAGAACCGGCTAATAGTTCTACAATACAACATAAACGTGATATGGATGCCTATATGATAAGAAAGAAAAAAAAGCTCTACTACTAAGGGAATCTTGTTGATGTCTTCGTTTGTGAGTATGAGTAGTTTTCAACGGCTTATGTTGTTTGGGTTGCCCTTAAAGAGAAATATAATGGAGTGAGCCTACGCAAGCTTCGTCAATTGACTATTAAGTTTAACATCTACAAAAAGCGTCCTAATGTTAGCATGGTCCAATACCTGAGGGAAATGACGAAATTAATTCGGGAGCTAAAAACTACTCATCATAAGTTTACTAATAAACAACAAGTTCGGACAGTAATCCGTTCCCTTTCTAATTCTTGTAAAACGATGCAACAAAATTTCATTCATAGTGAAAGTATCAAGACTTTCATTGATATCTCATGTCATGTTAAATTTGATGTGGAGAGAGTTGAATCCGTAAGGATTTCAGGGCATGCTTTTGCAGATAAAGATTATGTTAGTGCATTTGAATTTAAGAATATGAAAAAATGGTTTAAGAAAGGAAAGAGAAAGGGAAAGGGAAAGGGAAAGGAAGCTAGTATTATTGTTGCTTTTGGTCAGGGCTCAAACAAGAAAAACTTTAAAGGGAAGAAGCATGGACTAAAACATATAGGCTAACTTGCTATAACTGTGGGAAGAATGGTCACTTTATTCATGAATGTATTTAGCTGAAAAGGGAATTTCTATTTATGAGTATTATATTGTTAGTACAATGTTGTTAACTAATTTTATCCTTTATGAACTAAGAATTAGGAGGAACAAACCATATAGCTCATGAATGAGCTACATTAGTGGAGTATCATTTGGTATCATCTATCAATAAGTGGATATATGTGGAAAATAATGCAAGAATTGAAGTTAAAGGAGTTGACACATGCAAACATACATGGTGGATGCATCTTATTTATATATGATGTCCTTTATGCTCCTAAAGTTATACGGAATTTGATTTCTGTTACATGTCTTCTTAAATTAGGATACAATTTAAACTTTTACAATAGGTGTCTAAAACTTATTATTAACTCAGTATTAATTGGATAATTTTTTTTAATAAATGGTATCATGGGTCTTGATGTAGAACCGAATATTAATTATGGAATTGATAGTTGTTTTTCAAATATTACTCTTACTAGTAATGCTGATATTGATGTTCAAGTTTGATATGCTATATTACGACATATCAGACAAGAACGATTAATGAGTAGATTAGCTAAAGAGGGACTACTAGACACTTATGATAAAATTAACTTATCTATATGTGAGCATTGTCTTACTGGAAAAACAGCTAAGAAACTATTTGGTAAGACTATTAGAGTTGAATCATCATTATAATTGATTCATTGAGACATTTGTGGTCTAATAAATGTGAAGCTAAACATGGAGCTTTCTATTTTATTATATTTATTGATAACTTTACACATTTGGTCATGTGTATTTAATTTCTTATAAATATAAAGCATTAAATTACTTTAAATATTATTTGAACGAAGTTGGAAATCAATTAGATCATAAAGTTAAAATCTTACGCATTAACCGTGAAGGTGAATATTTATTTAATCAATTCAAAATAATATATAATAATAAAAGAATTATTAGACAACTAACAATCGTAGGAACTCTATAGCAAAATAAGGTTGCTAAAAGAAGAAATTAGACTCTTCTGGATATGATTAGATTTATGATGGCTCAAGTTAATCTGTCGATTCCATATTGGGGAGATGTATTATTAGCAATAAACTATATACTTAACAAAGTGACTTCTAAATCTGTTTTATCTACCTCATATAAACGTTGGATAGATAGAAAATTATATTTGAGTCATCTAAGACCGGGGGGCAGCTATCTATATTCATGATAAGACTCACAAATATATAAAATTAAGATCCAAGGTTAAAAAGTGTATCTTTAAAAGGTATTTTGATACCTCTAAGGGTTATATTTTTATTGATGAGCAACATGATGACACTATCTCCAAAATAAAATTGAGAGATGCAACCTTTCTCGAAACTGAGTTCCCAGTGAGAAGTGACATTAATAACACACTTTTCATATTTACAATAAAGAAAGAGGATAATGTTACTTTTATCAACGAGCAAGGTATCACAAGAAATGTCTGAGTCTAGTCAACCAATTGGACCGATTTGCTAATTAATGAGTTGATTTATCAACAGTCCAACTTATAAAGAAGTAGTCGAAAGATTATTCCTCAGAAAAGGTTTGACATTGAGAATGAGACCTTAATGATTCTCCTAGTTGACGATAAAAAATCACAAATTGTTGATGAAAGATACATAGTTAGAGAAAAGTGAAAAGTTGTAGGGTTGTAAATAAACCAAACGTTCATGAATACGCATGGTGTTCAACTTTGTAATATCTTGTTTATGTTCATTTAATAAACACAAGATCAATTAAATGAATAAGCTTGAACAACTCATTAAATTAAATGATCAACCTTGAACATATGTGTTCAGCTCGTTAATGTTTGTGGACAATGTTCGTGAACATATTTGTGAAGAACTTTCATAAACAATGTTTGTCAATAAAATTCTTATCAACATGTTAAATAAATAAATAAATAAATAAAGTTTCAAAATAAATAAACAAGTTTATATTATCAAACTCAGTAACCAAGTTTAATAGCCAATTGAACAAGTTTAAAATGTAAAAGTTTCAAACAATCAAACAAACTTGAATTGAAAACTCGATAACAACAAATGAACCAAACTTAAGTCAAGCTTGAACTAATCATTTCAGCATCTTGGTTCATTTTAGGTTTGGGATAGTTTGGCTAGATTACTTTATCAAATAAGCTTGAACACTATAAAATTTAGCTAAGCTTAGCTTGTTTACAACCATAGAAAATTGTAATGGATGAAAAAATAAAGTCAATGAAAAAGAATAATGTTTAAAAATTAGTCGATCTTCCTCCAGGCTGAAAGACTATTGAAAATAAGTAGATTCTCAAAATTAAAAGAAATTAAAGTGAATGAATGATGCAATGCTCATTTGGTTACAAAAGGGTATACCAACAAGAGACTATTGATTTTGAAGAGATATTTTCTCTTGTCGAAAAATTTGTGTCGATTTGAATCATGTTAGCTAAAGCATTACATTTTGATTTGGAATTACATTAGATGGATGTAAAGAAAGTTTTCCTAAATGCTGAGCTTAACGAGTATATGACACGACCAAAAGATTACATTGTTAAAAACCAAGAGAATAAAATGTGTGGACTTAAAATACCTATTTGTGGTCTAAAGCAACTGTCAATACAATAAAACATATGATTTAATGAAATCATTTTATCTTATGATTTTAAAATGATCAATGGAAATTATTATGTCTATTTAAAAAGGGTTAAAGGAGGGTTTGTGATATTATCATTATATTATATATTGATGATATATAAATAGCTGAAAATGACACAAAGTTAATAATAAAAGTCAAAGCATAACTTTCATCATAATTTGACATAAAATATATAGGAGAAACTGAATATATCTTAGGAGTAAAGATCATAAGAGATCGATCAAAAAGACTTTTAGGGTTGTCTCAAGAAGTTTATATTACTAAGATGCTATAACATTTTAATATGTTAAATTGCAACATTGAATAGACACATGTAGTGAGTATGAGTCTCAAGACTCATGAAAAAATAGCCCAGATAAAGAAAAGACTATATGCTAATGTCATTGGTAGTTTAATGTATATTATGTTATATACACATCTTAATATCAGCTATGATATTGACTTAATTAACTACTTCTAGTCAAATTCAAGACCGAGACACTAAAAAAATAGTGAAGAGATTATTTATATATTTTAAAGGGACAACAAAATATTATCTCTATTATCAAGAAACTGATATGAGCCTGAAAGATTATACGGATGCAGATTGGGCTGAGGATCTTGACTATAGAAAATCTACATCTGGATATGTTTTCTTTCTGAATGGTGGAGTCATCTCATGCAATAACAAAAAATAATCTTGTGTTTCAATATCAACAATGGAAGTTAAGTATATGGCTTATTCTGCGATTATGCAAGAAGCCATCTGGTTAAGGCTAACCATCTAAAGATTATTGAAAATAGTGAAATTTTTGTTACAGTTTACTATGACAATCAAGCTATCATAGCTTTTTCAATCGATCCCAAATATCACAGCAAAGATAAGTATATATCTACTAAATATAATTTTGTAAGGGGTATAATTGACAAGAAAAATGTAGTTCTTAAGCATACCCCTACATATGCTATGATTATCGATCCTTTTACTAAGTCATTGACTAAAGAGTTATTTCAAATACATATGAAGTTTTTGGGATTTCATAGAATGTAATGTATCTTAAAGACAATCGAATATAGTAAGATGTTTGGTTGTAAAATGCCATGATATACTTAGCTACTATGTTATTGAATTATAGATAAGGTTTAAGTAAGCATGTTGATAGGTTGAAATTGGTTCTCTCACATAAACAATCATCTCTATTTGTTGAGTATAAATAGAAATTAAACTATTGCTTATGGGACAACTAATGAAACTGTGAATGTTGGTGTACCTATAAGTTGGAGTCGACTTGATATTAGTATCAAGATAAGATCATTTGTAAATTAATAATGATTGGAGTAAATATACCCACCATTTACTAAACCTACTCAAAGTTAGATAGAAATTCATAAGTTGAATTCAGAATTAGATATTAGGTACGTATAGATCAAAATTTGTACAATGTTAAATTTAAATTTATGAAAAACATGCGCTCTATATTGGTAAAGAGAATAATATCTTAGCATATGATTCATATCATATATGCTATAGCGATAAGAAGAATAGTAGGTGAATGAATCTTTACTTCTCTAGTAAGTGAGACCCTTTGTGATTATAAGATAATTTCTTCTTTACTCTCAGTGACTTTTTAATTTTTAGTTATCTACTTGAAGTTTTAATCAATGACTGTTACTTTAGTAAGTATCCTAATGACTATGGTTGATTTGATTTATAAAATATGACTAAGAAATCGACTAATTAAAATGAATGAATTCTAGCTTAAAAAAATTAGAATTATTTTTACATCTTTTACGTTTATTCACTCATCGACCAATTATATTTTTTTATTTAGTATTAAAAATGTGATTGTGAATAATTGTAACTATTGGAGATATTGAATATGATCTTGACATAATAGTCATTATGAGATATTTGAAATGTTCATATTGATGTAAATGATTTAATTTAGGATAAATATAAGATATAATGTCTCCAATTTATTTTTGATGAGGGGTATATAAGGTGTAACAACTATTTTAATATTTATCACTCAGTATGCTTGCTGTCGAATGAATCATTTTTTAAAGTATGAATTAGATGTTCTAATATGGTCTTTGTGGTTTGACTTGGACGAGTAGAAGATGTTTATAGTGGATGTAGTTAGGGCATCCCCAATGGTAAACCTAAAATATTTTTGTCACATCACTTGCCATATCAAAAAATTATAAATCCATGCATCCCCAATGATAAACCTAAAAAGCATATTTATTTTTGCCACATCACCTGCCACATCAAAAGTTATAAACTTGCTAATTCATTTCATATATCTTTTTTTCTACCTTCATTTCATATATCTTTATTTATAAATTTCACTTTATAAATTTTTTATTTTAGTAATTAATTTTTTTTTAATTTAAATATAGTATTTTTATAAAAAAATATTTCATATATCTTTTTTTTCTACATGCATTTCATAATGGGCCCATAAAAATTTAGTAAAAACTTGATTCTGTATTTTGGAACCAAATTTTTTATTTAAAAAAAAAAAACTCAATTCATCCCATTGTAGTAGGTTTAAAAATGAAAATTTCTTTTTTTACCCCCAACAATTTAGTCCGCCATTGGGATGCCTTTACGATAACTACACTTACAGTTACCAAAATTGTCCACTTCCTCATTTTATAAATATGTCAAAGCAAAGTAAATCAAAAGGAAGAGAGAAAAAAAAATCCTAGAAACCAAGGAAGAACATCTAAATGAAGATGAATTTAGTTTGTGATTATGTAGGGATGATTCGTCGTAATCGTTCGATAGATGACAAGCAGTACAACAAATTGTAAAGCAACGATTGTAAGTGTTTTATTTTATATAATGCAATTGTTTGTTCATGCATATGAAAAAGTAACACCTCAAATGCAAATCTCACAACAAAAGTCTAAATCGGTTTTATACCGATTTTTTCGTCGTAACATGTGTTAATGTTTTTGTTCAGACATTGGATGAGATCATATCAAGTTGACGATGTGGTAAGGCCCTTTCATGACTATTATATTTTAACAAAATGGATCTAGAACATTGGAGTAAAAGGTAAGATTATTCATCCTACACGGTCCAATATTATCAGTCCTACGGTCAGATACAAATAGGTAAATCAACTACGCCAATCCTTAGAGGGCGAATGGATCTCAATCATTGATTGACAAGAAGGAACCTTCACTAAAAACCATTCTATAGCTTAAGCTATCCATACCTAACTCCACCCACTCAGGTCAACCTAGTTAACTACTAACGAAGAACAAATAATCAATCTTGAAAAACAAATGATAAAAAAGTACAATAATTATAACAAGAATGTTTTTGACATGTTGGAAAAGGATTAATTAATCTTTTAAATACAATATAAGATGTCAAAGAAAATTATAGAACAAGATCAAACTAAAACTTATAATTTACCAAATTTGATGTTAATTTATTACCTCAATGACCGCAAAGGAGAAGGCCCCAAGAACTTGTTGCATTTGGGGCAAGATTGTACTTCCTCGTCCTCGAATGTTTTATATATGCAATCCTTGCAAACTAAAATTTTAATGACATACATAATTTCATCAAATCAATTACATCGATATCAAACTAAAAAAAAATAAATGCATTCATTAAGAATATTAAGATGTAACTCAATTACTACACTAAGTTACATATTCACTATGGGATTCTAATTTAAATACTTGATTTAGATGATAAACAAGTAGCAAACCATGAGTAATATCATTCCAAAGACACTCACAATTTAAGAAAAATTAAATTCGATGATTATTAATCCACCCGACTTAAATGAACCGGGTACCCCTAAATACCTACTTACGGATATAGCCATTGCTATTAAATATAAGATGGCCATTGAGCTAAGCTATAAGTTGATATCAAGTATGATAAAATTAAAGAAAAGAGAAGAAATATGTTTACAGCTATGTAGACATTCTGTGATTGTTGTTGCCTCTTTGTAAGGTTTCAAGCAAATTGGACAAGTTAAGCATTCTACCAACACACTCCTTCTTACGGCCGTGACCGTGCCATCTCGTTCCATGCTTAAGTGGTGGAGGATATACCGCAAACCGCCTCCTGTTCATTGTATGTCGATAAGCTTAACCCAATCAAAGTATCTTGAGATAAAATAGGATTAAAAAGGAAACTATCATATAGTAAATGCTACAAGGTTAAGCTAGCCTAATTGTGTTTAGCATCATCTTGCCTTTTTTGAGAAAAACTTCTAGTTGTGATATGTAAGGGAGACAAAAAATCGAAAACAAGTTTAGAGAGGAATCAAAGTGGAATAAAATTTGTTAAAAGAGATAAATGAATACCGAACGAGAAGCACTTGCTAAAATGTGTGAGAGTATCACCCGCACGCAAAGGAAGGAAGCAAGAGATGTTTTAGAGTTTATAGAACATATGCCTCCTAATAGAGAAGAGATGAAAAGGATAGAGAAACAAACGAGGATAATAACGGAGCAAAAGGCCTATATGGAAAGGGTGTTAACAAGTGAAAAAACAACTAATAAAATCTCTTAAGAGGAGGAGAAAGAATAAACACACGCTTTCTCCGTGTGCGCGAAACATACCAAAATAGAATACTATTTTTTTGTGGCATTTGTCTAAAAAATTTAGATAGGAATAGTTGGATTTATTTTTCAAAAATGTTTTTCATGTATTCACCTAGAATAGAAATAATTAACATTTAATTACTATCATTCGGGAAATAAATTAAACTCTGATTATTTTATCAAAAACTAAATTCAATAACCGTCACTTTATTTGATTTCAACCTTCTTTGGAAACTTATTGTAAAAAAAGGAGGAAGAAAAGTAAATGGGAACTACTTTAATAAAAGAATTTTTTTTATCATATACTTGCATGAAGAAAAAAAGTTGTCTAACATTATGATATCTAAATTTATATTGAAAGGTGAATGAATGCCAAAAGAAGTTTTTAAATACCAATTCATTCTTGAGAAGAAACAAATCGCGTGAGTCAAGTGGATTGATCGAACCAAATAGACCAGTTGAATCAGACAAGTCGAGAGAGCTTTAAGCAGGTGTGAATTTGACAATCTTTAACATTTTCAAACCAAATTGTTGGGCATTTGAAGCTAAACGTCAAGGCATTACAAGAGTCTACCGGATTTGATACGGTTCGATGGGGTAAATTTTCGAAGGTCATAATTTTTTGTTCGGATTATCAGAATGAGATGTTTTGACTTGAATCGAAACTTGTTAGAGACCTAATTTTTTATCGGATGGAACCCATAACTGACAAAATTGTGGATCCAAAAATATTAGCTAGGACATTTTCGGAGGTTCTGAACATCATTTTTACTATATTTTTAGTAATTTTTATATTGTTTATATTTAGGATATTTTTATATTACAATTAGATTTTGGAGTCTATATAACTGTCATGTTTAGTTGCTGTGAAATAGTTTTGATTAATAGACATTGTCTCCTTCTTATGTCTCCGTAAAATGTCAACTTTTTTTTCCTAGTATTTTTTTTTTCTTCAAATTAACAGATTATAAAAGATTACTTTCGATATTTATATACGAATGAATTCAATAGCTTTGTTGCATCGGGATTATAGATTTCTCGATGTAAAGTAACAAGAAAAGAGTTGACATTAATGTCTAAACAACCAACATAAAATCGGATTGTGAACCTGCAGTGGAGTTGCATGAATCGTGTGGCTCGAATTCAGAAAATCAAGGAAGGAGGAAGGACACTATGGGTGTGAGGAAGAGACAGATAAAAGGTTGAGAATACAATTTATTAATAATCTCCTATATAAATGAAATTTATATATGCATGTAGACTTTCTTGAAGGTTCTTGTGAATTATTGTTGCATCAGGATAGGTAGGTTGTGGCCTTGAACCTTCCTTAGCGAGATATTATTGGATTTTACTGGTTGTGTAGTGACACGATGTTTTGAACTAGACAACCGTTTATGTAAATCAAATAATATTCACACAACAATAATTCTAGCATTTCGTGTTCTCACGTTGTGTCCATTTCGGCCTTGGACCATATCTCAGATTCATAAGTGTTCATTTGAAGCGGCCATTACTTCTCACTTATATAGGTGATCTCCTAGTTAGAGTATCCTGCTATACTCC
>JBAMIB010000083.1:2093951-2109570 GCA_037177415.1 Kaempferia rotunda | reverse complement strand
TCAAATAACTCCAACATTGCATGCTTAGAAAAAGAAAATAAGGACTTAAGGGAAAAGGTAGATTTTCTAACTAAGGCCTTGCAAAAATTTGAAATTGGCTCCAAAACCTTGAACATGATCATAGGGAGTCAAAGAGCTAGCTTTAAGAAAAAGGGCCTAGGTTATCAAGAAACCAAAAGTGGAAACCTTTAGAAGCACCATCGACTAAAGCAACAAGAAGATGGTCGGATCAAGCATCCACCTACCAAAATTTGAGCGAGACTTCACACTTTGGAAGCACTGAATGAAGGTATTCTTTAAAACCAACTTTGACATTTTTTTTAACAATTAAATATAGTTTTGAAACACCCAAAGATGTGAACGGAGAAAAAAAGGAAGAACATCTCTGGAAAAAAAAACCAATTTTGTGGCAAACGGTAAGGTTGAATCCCACCTTCTGATTGTACTGTTGCCTTAAGAAGTCAACTAGATCTGTTCTCATGACTCCACTAAAGAACTCTGGTAGAAGTTCTTGGGACTTCATGAAGGAACCTCGAAGGTCAAGCTTGCAAGATAAGATTTTATCCAAAATTAATTAACTAACCTCTGGATGGAAAGGGAGAAAATGTGGCTCAACTGAACGCAAAGCTCAAGGAGTTGATCAACGAACTCACCAACCTCGAAGAAATGGCAACAAATCAAGATTCACTAAGGTATGCACTGAATACATTTTTGAGAACACCGAAATGGAAGTCAATCACAGACTTCTACTATATCTCCAAGGACCTCGAGGTAAGTACGTTAGAAAGTTTATTTTCAACTTTAGAATTACACAGAGTCAAGATGTGCATGCTCAAGAAATGTATTCAAACATCATTGATTTTATGAGACTAGCATGGATTCTGATAAAAGGGTTTATTTTAATTATGAACCAAGATAGCTTAGTTTTGAATTAAATTTAATCTTAATAGTAATGAATCAGATTGATTCCAGAATTCTTAAAGTTGTCATGGGATTTGACATTTAAATACCTCATTAACTGTATGAAAAATCTAACCACTACAGTACAATTACCTCAAGGGCAACAAATAACTATTAATTGAACTATATTGAAAGTCAATATTCACTATTGTTTGGTGTCTCTGGAACAATCTCAAGATCAAAAGAAAAAACATTTTACGATAGTGATAGGAGGGGTGACTAGGAGTTTCCTACATGGCTTGATCTTGACTCGGCCATATAGATTCCATGTAAGATCCTTTGCTACTTGGTAAAAAGGGCTCTGCATAAGAGAATGGAAATCAGATTTAGATTTGACGAGAGCCCGACAATGATCATTAGGAGCTCGATAGTGTCCATTAATAAGATCAGCGCTGTTTATTATGAGCTCGGCAGTAATATTTAAGGAGTTCAACATTTTATGTAATGAGCTTGACAGTATCATTCAGTGTCCATTAGTGAGCTCGGCAGTGATTATTGATCTCGTCTGAAAGTGTGGCAAATGAAAAACCTTCAGATAGGATGATGAGGTGGTGAAAGTAATAATAAATTTGTGGGTGAAGATTTATGTGGAGCTAAGGATGACCAAGATGCCGGATCCAAAGAGTAGGTGATGTAGGTTTAGTAGTAATGAGGGTAGAGAATATAGTAAGCCGATGATGTAAAGCTAGAGTTTAAGAAATAGTAGAGGGTAAGAAGAACAGAGAGTGGAGACTTACAACCTTCTCCTACACACCACAGTAGAGATAACCAGAGCACCATCATACCTGCACACATTAAGCAAGCAAATGTTAGTACCTGAAAGATTTCCCTGGCTCGGGTACTCTGAGGCTCAATGCAGAAAATGCAGTATGCAGAAAAGAGAAAGCAGAAAATAGAAAGTCGAAGATGAACAATACTCTCAACAATTCTAAAGTATGAAGTGCTAAAAGCTCTTTTTTTTGTAGATGTGCGTACTTCTTTATATTACCTATTAAACTTCAGTTGTATCGAGAGGACTAGAAATATTCCTTATCGGAAAGTGTCGAGGGGCAAAGAGGACAGGAAACCTCCTGTGAGTCTTTGGAAGCTTTTGGACTTTAGGTTGACACAATATTCCCTGACAGCTAATTACTCTTGAGATGTTTTCAATCAACCCATGTGATGGGTCGGACAGCTAGATCTTGGAAAGCCCGGTCGGTCGAAGAGATGACCAATCCTTTGATTATGGATATGGATTGTTGATGAAGTGCCTCAAGCCCAAGGAGACTGACCTATGCATATGTTCTCTCCCAGACCTTTCGATCGAGCATCTAGTGATCGATATGCAAGGAGCCCGAGCCCAGACAAAGGCTGTCCGGTGATGCGCTAATCAGGTAATCACCCTGAGTACTGAGTCTCACCTTTAGACTTCTAACGATTCCGATCAGCTTGACGACTGATCGGGTAAAGGCCTTACTCAGGAAACAATCATGATTTATCTCGACCTCGGAGATACCCATTTGTAACTATCTTTGTCCAACCAGTACCGGTCCTACCAAAAATCCCATAGGTCTGGTCTGGTATAGAGACCTTTTGTCCGGATTGGATACTCATCTTCCTTTAACTAGCCATGACACCTAAGGTTTTGACCAACATGTCCGTTTGACCGTAGACTCTGTCGATTCTTACAACCCCACTCCTACTCGTACCGTATCAATTATCATAAGTTCAGCAGTGTTATTTAAAGAGGTCGGCAATATTCATGGAGAGGTCGGAGAGACCATATATGTTCCTTCAGCAAGCGGGGGTTCTATAAGTAAGGTGAGGATTTCAATCGACAGGTTTTCTCTCTTCTTTTCTTTTTAATTTCTTTTCCAATCTATTCTCTATCTTCTCCATGCGGTTCCTAACTTGAACGTCGGACAGATAGAACTGAGTTCCATGGAACCGACTCTAACCTTTTGTCCAAGCTGGTTTTCTGTAGTACCTGGTGGCCGACATCTACATTCGATTTGAGGAGGAGACGTAGGTTAACGTGATAATACGTGGCATAACATCGAATTAACAACACCAAATTCTGTGGGAATTGACTAATCCCCCTATGTACGTGGATCGGAACTAGTTGAATGATCTTCTAAAAGCGGGAGAGATAAGCCGTAATTCTCGATCTCTACCCTTCGGAAACCTAACCCTGTATGTAAACCTTATTTCATAGTAAATAACAGATAATAGACTTTCATATATAAAATTCATATTCTTTAATTTAGCCCTCCATTAAAATATTGATTAGATCATTTTATTAAATTTATTCATAATGATAATCCTTCAAATAAAAATAATAATAACAAACATCAATCAGTCCACTGGGAAAGAGAGCCGTATTGCCTAGAAAATGAGACGGGGAATAATAAAATAACAAACGAGGCACCTAAAAAACTTTGAACTAGTTCGGCGGAAAACCACGGACCACCAGAAAATTGACTCAAAGGCCAGTTCCCAACTCAAGCACTTCAACTGCTCGTGAATTATCCCATGTGTTACATGCTCTTATTTACGTTATAGAATATAGATAGATGGATCTATCCGTATTGACACGGATTGGTCACAGTAGATGGGTCATCTCAAGGGATGGTATTGGAGCTAGGGATCAATCTGTCATATATAGACGGAATTTTTAACGTAATTCATGAGTGTATTAAACTTTCTATTTTAATTTTAAAATTTAGAATTTTTTTTTTCTCAACTAGTTGACGGATCGGCGTGAGTCGTGGGCCCAATCAGATTGATTATATGGAATATGTATATCATTTAGAGTTTTACCTTTAAAATTTAGGGATATCTTATTAAACATAAAAAAAAATCTAAAATAAAAAATAAATTTATGTGTGCATGGAGTGTGCAGCTTAAATATCAAATTTAAATTTTTTTTTACTTAATATTATAACTAAACTCCTATAATATAATGGTAAAAGCTTATTGACATAGCTAGAAACTTTAAAACAAAAAACAAAAAATTAGCCTTTTTGAACATTGTGGGAGGCGTCCACCGTGGTCGCTCACCATGAACATCAAGATGGTGCTAATTTTTAAAAACCAACATCACAGTACTGGTTGTGATGGTTTTTAAAAACTAGCATCAATGTGGTTTAAAACCAACACCACATTGGTACTGATTTTTTAAAACCAACACAACATTGTTGGTTTTAAAAAACCAACACCAAAGTGGTGACTGATGTATTTAAGCTGTCATGTTAGTTTTTAAAAATCAACATCATAATGGTTACATACAATTAAAGGAGAGATGAGAGAAAATTTTATTTTAATTTAAGAAAAAAAAAAAGAGAAAAATTGTTACGTGCAAATGAGAGAGATTAAAAAAATTAGATCTTGATCATGTCAAATCACCCGTGTTAGATTTCGCTCACACATGTTAGAAACGTCGAGCAACATATCATTACTTTATATATAGAGAGAAAGTGTATGTTTTGATATGTCGCATGCCTTATCTATTTTTTATTAATTTTTTTAAACTCCCAGTTATGCTAATCAGATTTTGTATTTTGGATTTAAAAGTTGAATTATAATATTAAATACAAAAAAAATTTAATTTTTTAATTGCTAAGGTGTACAAATATAAGGGGTCCGACGTATTGTAACTTATATATATACACTAAATAATTTTTTAGTTTAAATTATTTATTTTATTTAATACTGTAATTCAATCATGAGGTCGGCAGAGTTTCGTCTGTAAGATATATATAGATAAGGCAAAGTTTAAAATATTTATTTTATTTAATTTTGTCATATTTAATTTTCTTATTCTCTTATTATTTCTGAAATTAAAACTCTCAATAATTCCCTGATATTTTATTTTCTTAATAAAGTTCTTCTTAATATTTGCTGTAATTAATTACCCACACAAAGCCCATTTCGGCCCACATAAAAAGCCCCAATTGTCTGATCCAATGATCAACTTAACTAATCACAACTCTAATTAACTTTTATGCACATCAAATACATAACAAAAAAAACTAAGATTAATTTATAAACTAGTCATGTTTTATTTTAATTAAATTATATAAAATTAAATTGATTGGTAAGTAAAATTTATTTACTGAAAAAAAAGCATTCTTAAGTTTTAGAAAAATAAAAGCTAAAACATCACACCCCTATAATTCATTTTTTAAAATAATTATAAAAAAATGGACGTGAAAACTTTCCTATATATATTTAAAATCAATAAATAAACAAAAATTGTGCAATCTCCTCTACGAGATCTTCTATAGATTATCTACTTTGGCAATATACTTCTAATGATAAATAGACCATATTTGTAATCATCCTTAGTAGATATTATTAAATAAAATAACTTATATTCTCTCCCAATGTACAATATTTGTACTCCCATTGAATGATATAATTTAAATTCATGGAATTTTTTTTAAATTAAAAAGAAAGAACAACCAGATGTACTGGATTGGGGAAAAAAATCTTGGAAAAAGCTTCAAAAAAAAAAGATTCTAAATACACAAAGAATGCTTTACATCAAGTACTATCAAAACACAGTGCTTTGCATAACAACAACATTATCATGTGTACTTTTTAAGACTTGATTCCATCCTTCAAACACAAGAACCCTCATTTGCTTTCCTAATTAATTGATAATTAATTAATTAATTATTCTTTACAAAATACCAACTCATTCAAGAAAAACTCAAAGCTCATTAATGTTGGAAATAAAGAACAATTAGTTAAATAATCAAAGGGCTACACATAGATTATATAGCTTTTAATTACTAGTTGGAAAACTAATGATGGCATGTTGGTCAAAGAATCTTTTGCTCCTTCCTAGTCAATATGAGCATCCAAGGGGTAGCTTTCTTAGTTGATGTTAGCAAGTGTTTTTTTCACTCATAGAAGTTATGAAAGTTGTCTCGCATGATTTGTGATTTCACTCTTTCTCTACGAGTTGATGGCGTTATATTTTAGTCGATAAATAAATGTGTTAATTGAAGTTGGACCCAAATTGCCCCGCTTTTGTATATATGAGAAGAATTGATGTTTTGGATAGGTAATTTTGAGTGAATTGAATGGTTTTAATAAAATTATAGCATTGAGTAAAAATGTTGTGTTTTTTCACATGATCATATATTTTTTCAACTTTTATTTAATGAATTATCGATATCATAGGTAATAGAATGAACTCCACTCCACACCACACCACTAGGTTTTCTTTCGACTAAATAGCCTTCGATCTTCATCATTGTGTAGCCCTAAACTTTGGTTAAAATTGAAAAATAAAGCAACAAAGGCGTCAAAAAGTTGTGTCATTTCTATTATAGTGTGAGACTACATGAAGTTCCATTGACCGTGTGTTGGTGAAATATCATTGAACAACGAGTGCACAAAGGTCTAATCATTTAACATATACCAATCATGTCATTACTTAATATGCCCAATAATTACCTTTTTCCCCTAAAAAATTATTAGAATTCAAAGTGTACTAATACACTCTAATCAACTAATGTAACCCTATCCTAAAGGCCGACAAGGAATCACATTACTTCATCTCTTCGTCTAAGGGCATGCATGTAGCCTTTGTGTAAAGATGATATTCCCAACTTAGAGAGGTATTATTGTAATCTTCTTCTTCTTCTTCTTCTATACTAACCTTTTCATTTCCTTGTAAGTTTTTATTAATTGTAGGCAGAAATTTACTTG
This sequence comes from Kaempferia rotunda, assembly GCA_037177415.1. NCBI lineage: Eukaryota > Viridiplantae > Streptophyta > Magnoliopsida > Zingiberales > Zingiberaceae > Kaempferia > Kaempferia rotunda. The sequence goes on along the minus strand of JBAMIB010000083.1, from coordinate 2,102,910 downwards.
AGAAAACCATTTAATTTCCATTAGGTCATGAGTGGTCATGCTAGGGTTCTTTAGAGATCTAGTCCAAGAACAATCAATCAATCAATCTAAAAAGATAAATTTTACTTGAGAGAAATATAGTCGTTAAAACTAATTTTGATGCTATGTTAAAATTTTATTAGACTAATTTTATACTTAAGATGTATTTTTTATTTGGGCGATTTATGTAAGAGCATTTACGATAATACAAAATTTTGGTTTCTTTGTATCTCATGAACATTTAAATATTCATTTGTTGTTTGTGTGTACGATCATGTACATAATTAACTTTGTTCTTGAATTTCAATTATTCATCTTTTTTTTTCTTCCCTTTATAGAAAAAATGGTACAATTGTTAATTCATTTGAAATTTTAGTAAACAATCTTTTCAAAAAAAAAAAAAATACAAAATACAAAATCTACTCTTTTGACCAACAAGAACCTTTTATGTTTCCTTTCTTATCACTCTCTAAGTTTTCGTAATAATCTTTGGCAAGTTTTGCTTATAATTCATTTTCTGGTTGTCTTCAAGATTACATATTCTTTTATTATTATTATTATTATTATTATTATTATTATTATTATTATTAAAGAAAAAATCCAATTAATTTTTTTTTAAGATGACAACAAGTTTACTCCCTCAAAATAATCAGCCACTTGGATTAATTTGTACATCCTTTATTATAAATAGAAAGAAAGTAATTTGTTTGAGATATGTAATCCCTCAAAGATTAATTAAATAATTACTTATAAAGTAAGCAAATAATAATAATGTTTTTGTCAATTATCTTTGACATTAAGTAATATAAATTGCAAATATTGATATTATATTAGTTACATGATAGAATTATCTCCTATATGATAATATAGTTTTTATTTTAAAAAAATGAAGGATAAAATAATATGTAGTTAACAAAGCATATATATAACATTATATTTATGTAAGATCATGCCCAAATCATTTCCTTACATGTTTTACAAAATATTCTCCAATTGGAATTTCCATCATGTAATGTAATCACAAAATTGAGGTTTATTTGCATTAGAAGTCTACAAAATTGCATGATCGTGGAGTATTTTGGTACAGCAAAATGTTCAACTAAATTAAATATTTTAAAATAAAATAAAATAATGTCATTATGTGAGCTGTGATTGGGCAGGGAAATTACTCCAAAACTGAAAAAAAAAAAAAATTGTACCTCTTCCACTTATTTCCTTGAAAAAACACTCTCTAATGCCCTTTTTAATAGATTAATATTCTTTTGATGCACCGATACTTTGAGTGTCATAGTGAAAATTTTAGGAGTTGTTACGTATCAATTAGATTGATTGAGCCCCCAAGCAATAGTGCAGTAGTAAGATGTCTTCTTATTTTCCTAGACATCTAAAGATAGAGTACCAAGTTCATTGATTGAATTAAAATGAATAAATTTCCTTATATATGGCCGGATCGATCACCTTTAGAATTAATCAGAAAGATGAATACCTGGTGTCAACTAAATAAAATTAACTAGATTGATTGAATAGTTTATTAGCATGTCACTACCTAAGAGAGTGATGGCAAAAATCTAAAACCATGAGAGCCCTTAACAGTTATTTTAAATATATATATATATAATAATAGAAAGCAAAATTTATTATGACATCTATCAATTATTTAAATTTAATTTTATTTTTTTATCTAGATATTGCTTATAAAAATTTAGAAGGATGGTTGCCTCAAGAATATATTGACAAGAATGAGGCATTAAGCATAAAGTTAGCATATGTGTGTATATATATTTTGTTCTTCTTAGTATGATTTGATAAAGGTAAGGGAATCATTGTGATTATTTAAAGCTGAAAATTTTAAATCAAAATGATTATTGAAGGTTGATTTAAGATTTTCTATTAAGATAGTATACTCAACTAAGTTGCAAATTTATAAAAGATAGATTTTAAATTTTTATAGCTCTAAATTCATAAAAGTAAAGTATAAAAATATTGCTTGTAAAAATTAAATATGAGATATTGATCACCATTGTAACCGTAAGAAGAATTAGTTTTATCTGATAGCCGATAGTAAATTTCTATGAGCACGAATGGTTACTCTGAGGTAAACGGATAGAGTATCAACTATTAAAAAAACTAAAAAGACCAAGATTTTTAGTCCAATTTTTCAAAAAAAATATTAAATCAAATAACACCGAACGTCAATGATCAATTCGGTACCACCGAACCAATGTAATTAAGAAGCGTTCATGACAGATGGTCAAAAAAAATTCAACATCCCATATTGTACCTCATTTAAAAAAAAAAAATCCTATAAATATACTCTAATTGGAATTTAGAGACTGAATCATGAATACTTAAATCATAACTTAACACTCTTCTGTCAACACGGGACGGTGTGATGATTAAGATATGAGAGGTTACCACATGAGATCTAGAGATCGAAATTTAGCGTGCTCGAGCTTATACCTCCCCCATGTCTTAACCATTTGTACCCCGTATTGGCTTGGGAACAAATTGACGGGGGCGCTGGGGGCGAACGATTTCACCTTTTACCACGTAACTTAACACTCTCCTACCGTATCAGAGCCCGGGGCTAGTCTACTTTTAACAATACTAACCCGGAATGAGCTCTCATCATCGCTACAAATATTTTTTTTATTACGACAAAGTCAAAATAACAAGAAGGTCAAATGCATTGACACAGCAATTTAATTTTAATTGGAGAAACAAACTGTCAAGAAAGCACTGCTCCAGAACAGTGAGAAATTAAGCAGAGTAATTTAAGATTAATCTCAGCGGGAAATCTACTAAACAATCAACTGCTACTCCAACTACTGCATGCTTCCGGTGTTCGATGATCTCATCGCTTCCCGTTAATTAGGAGAGAATGTTCATGGCGAAGACGTCGTCGTCGGCGAAGCTCACGAGGACGTCGCCGTCGTAGTACAGCTCCTCCTCGTCATCCGTCGCCAGCGCCGCCCGCATCTGGCTCCACCACTCGCCGCCGACATTGCCGCCTCCGCCGTCACAAACTTCGAAGCTCTGGTTTATGCCAGAGCTAATGTAGCTGTTGGCTGCGGCCGCCATCTCCGCCTCCATCTCCGCCTCAGTTTCGCCGTTCCTGGCAAAGCGGCCCCGTACGCGCGGCCGGCTGTCGGCGAGCGTCTTCCGGCACGCGTACTGGATTTGTGCCGAATGGATACGATCTATTTAGGATTAAATAGGGGAACGAGATCGATCGAGGAGGAATTTTTTATGTACGTACGGTGATCTTCTTGTGGAAGTTCCTTTGGTTGCGCTTGCTCCGGTACCGTTCGATCCTTTCCTTCCTCTCCTCGGCACTGTATCTGCCGACTCTCCCCGGAGCGCCGCCGCCTTCTTGGCCGTAATTCTCCACCAAACCGTGCGTCCTCTGCCATGGAAATTCAAGGACCAATATCGGAACTTGATCGTAGGAAACAATCCAAAATTGAATTTTGAGCAGGAAAGGTGGGGACTTGCTGACCTGGAGGTCGCCGGTGCTGAGTACCCGCCTCACGGGGGCTGCGTGGAAGTCGAGGTAGTCACAGGAGGATGACGGCGGGGAGGAGTAGGAAGGCGGCGGAGGCGGGTAGTGGTGGATGGGTGGATCCGGAGCGTAGTGGTGGAGGGGAAGCGACTGTGAGCTGCTGCTGCGGTGGAGGTCGTAGTACTCGGCCGGTGGGAAAGAGGAGGGGAAGGGGAGGGGGCCGCCATTGGCCTCGTGGTAGAGCTCTGGAGGCGCGGCCGGCGAACTGAAGGGGTGGTGGACGCTGCCGTCGAGGTCGTAGGAGGACGAGGAGAAGGAAAGGAACATGGCGGAGTTTGGCGGTGGTGGCGCTCGTGGAGTGAGCCGTGGGTAGTGAGGGAGGAGGAGCTCGGCTTCCGCTTTTAATGGAGGTCGAAGGGCCCCACTGTTGTTGGGGCCCCACTCGAGCTTGACAAAAGAGAATGGTGGGTTGACCATGGTGGGCCCCGTAGAAGAAGCTGAGTCGGCTGGGACCCTGTCGGCCTACTGTGAGTCTCTACTCTCTAGTTGCTCATGCATCCAGCCACTTGTGCTCGATTAGATTCCAAAGTCAACTCAAAATTTTGGCTAGGAGTTGACTTTTGAATATACTTGGGTCTTGGGTCTCTAAATTATTGTTTTTTGTTTTTAATAATAATAATAATAATAATAATAATAATAATAATAATAATAATAATAATAATAATAATAATTAAAAAAAAACAGTTAAAGTTGCGGATCAAATACTTAACGTGATAAGATCTATATCTCAAATGGCGTAGTTAGATTTGATTCCTAGATCATAAAATATATTGAGTCATTTTCCAATTAATCTTTTTCACCGCAATAGAATAGATATTCTATGAAGATAACACAAGGTAGGGGAAAAGAAAGGGTTGTTGTTACCTAACAATTACTAATTATGCATCTGCACTAGGAATGGATATACGTGAGAATTTATTCTGATTCATAATATATATATTTTGTCCTCTGATATCTTCAAATAATTTGGAAAATTATCACTAATAAATAGTGATACGGGGTAATCCATGAAGAGCACGAGGTGTCTATAATCCTGCCCTTGTGCTAGACAAAAGTCAAAAGCTATGTTACCGGATCTTAACTTTTTACTCTATCTTCTGGCTACGTGCTCTCGGATCCTGACCCTCGGCTACTGACAACTCCCGGCTTCAGTGACTCCTGCTCCTGACTCCAAGCTACAAGTGACTCTTCTTCTCGACTCTCTATTACCAATTCCGGCTCTAGGTCATCGCCGAGCGATGGACCGTTATCCATGAAGAACTTTGGTAACATGACCATTATGGTGAGAACAGCAGGAAACATTGTCATTTACTCCGAAATAAATGAACAATAATGATCATTTATTTCTAGAGAACGCGGTAACATTCGGGGGAAACAAGAAGAATGTGGTGGCTAACCCCAACCTTATAAAAGGTAATCTGTGGGAAAAAAAGGTACGGACACTCATAAAACATCTAACTCTAATTCTATTACGCATCTTCCACATTTTCCAAGTCTTACTTGAGCGTCGGAGTTACTAGGGACTCCCTTGGTCGTCATTCTAATCCGCTCCTTTGGGTGTCCCCTTCATCTTAGATGCTTGGAAAAGGATCTATGAAATCACGTGGGCTATTGACCCCCGAGATAGTCAACATCAGCGATACCTCATTGGTGAGTTAACTATCGGCGTTCTCAGACATGATCAATTGACACATATATCACACATTTAATAGGAATGGTGTAATTAAAGCACAAATCTTATTAAAAAAATGTGCCTCGAATCTGTTTTGTGACATGTGTCTGAAGACACAAGAAGAGGTCTGACCACACTATAATAGTCCATTCAGTCGGATTCGCGTCTCTTTCGACTAGACTTGAGGGTGAGATTAATGCTACGAGAGTAATTCACGAAGACCATGTGAATTGAGGAGTCCATAATCATGCCCGCCCGGGTGGCTAGACAAAAGTCAGAAGTGATGTTACCAAACCTCAACTCCTGACTCTCGACTACATGCTCCAGATCCTGACTCTTGGCTCCTGGCTACAGGCTCCTGATCCAGACTCCAAGCTACAGCCAACTCCACGCTACAAGCAACTTCTACTCCTGGTTACATGCAACTTCTGCTTCCGACTCCTGACTATAAGTGACTCTTGCTCCTGACTACCTATCACCGACTCCTGACTCCCGACTCAAAGCCATCACCGAGTGATGGATTGTTATATATCCGATCCACGAAGAACGTGGGTAACATAACTATTATGGCAAGAGCAACGGAAAACACCGCCATTTGCTCCAAAATAAATGAGCTATGATGACAATTTATTTCAAGAGAATGTGGTAATGTTCGCGGGAAATCAAGAGAATGTGGTGACTGACCCCAATCCTATAAAAGGTGACCAATTTGTGGGAGAAAAGATACGCACATATATAACACCTCTAATCCTAATTCTCTTAGGCATCTTCCACATCTTCAAAGTCTTACTTAAGCATAGAAGCGACTACGTCAGGGACTGCCCTAACTGTCATTTTAACTAGTTCCTTTGGGTGTGCCCTTCAACTCAGGCGCTTGGAAAAGGCAGCTTGAAACCACATGGTCCATCAACCCTTGGATAGTCAATATCAGTGACACCTCACCGGCGAATTGATGATCGACGTTATTAGGCAGGATCAAATAGGATATAAATGATTTAATTATCAAAGACATGCTATATATACTTCAAGAAATGTGCTCTAGAATTCATGAATCAAAGTCTCCTTAAAGTTGGGAGAAGGTTCAGAAACCCAAAATTACGAGAATATTGACTTTTTTTTTTTTGCCAAATCCTATGAACTGTTCCCAGACGCAATCTAACAAATCTTTGGCAGAATCCGAAAATTAATGAACCATCTGAAGAATCTTGCCTACACGAAGGTTCTAAGCGTAGGCTTTGGAAGAGGAGGAAAAAAACAAAACAAAAGAAGTGTGTGCTGTGGCAGAAGAAGAGAGGATGCTCTTTATTAACTCACTCACATTTCTACAAAAGGGAAAAGGGGTTTCAGTCCTTTGATGCTTTGTCATGAATTTGGAATCATGAACAATTATAATCTATTGTTGCGAGAGCATTACATTTGTTGAAACATGGATTAGCTATATAATCTGATAGACTAACTGTGAATCATGACTTGTCACTTGAGCAGTGCCAAACTAAACCCTACAGAAGAAAGTTACTATCTAAAGACACTGCAGATTCTTCCTCCTAAAGCAAAATCTAACCCCTCAACAAATGAACGAAAGCACGACCCCCACATCGACAGTGGGCATAGCTCGATCGACACCAAAAATTGCTCCCTTATCAGAAAGTCAACTCCCAACGCAGTCATGATAAGACAAGACTGCTTTAGTCAACTCACCCGACGACTCCAGGAGGGTGCAAAAATTCCCACAGGATCTTCACTCACCCCACAGATTTGAAACATCCCCACAGTGGGGGCCAATCCTTGAACTGTTGCCCTCATCTGCACTACAATAATAAACAACTTTTGATCAAACACACTATTGCACTAGCATCCTCCACTAGGAATACCCATTCCTTTCCATTCAAATCAAGCTCTAATTAATAAGAATCGAACCAACCGAATCGAACAAACCAACGAGTTGATTTAGAACATGGACAATACTATTCAGCAGTTGTGATAGAGGTGCAGTGAAGTGTGTGTGTATATATATAACCTACTGTTGCCTTTACCATCCCTACTGATTCATAATCAACTCCTGGCTAGCTATAAACCAAAGATCATAAGAACAAAAAGTTTGAAGTCTCAGAGAACATGCATGCCACCTTTTGACTCTAGAGCACTAATAGATATATAGTCCATTTAGTGCCCTCCAATGATGGGGGATTCCTACTTTGCGAGAAAGTGATCATGGGTTCTGCTGTTCCATTCTCCTATTCGACACCATAACTGATGGTCCGTGAACACAAAGGATCACCTACATGTTTCACACTTGGTAATCACAACTTCATAAACAAAGAACAGGAGATGACGTAGACCCACATGAAGACAATGTAGTGCAGATTATTCGGTCACACCAGTACTGGGCCACTTAATTTAAAGCGGTGTGTGTATACTAAGATATAACGCACCCCGGCCATATTGCTTCCTGGCTTTATAGCACATCAGAGGCACTCAAGTCGCATTTGACTAAGTTTATATATATGGACCTATTTTACATTTCATATGAAGAGGGAAGAGTCTCATGTAACAAAAGACACTCTGATTAATTAGCACCAACTTAATTTAACCCTGCTAGCTTATGAGTCCACGAGAGGTTAATCATTTCACCTACGGGACCATATTATACATATATCAAACAACCTAAACACTACTCTTTTAATTAACTCTATATATATATATTTTAGCCTCCACATCCATCCCTGTACACTCGCCTGGGCGACACTCACAACCCCTGACACTCGGGGCTTTTTACATGTGAGGGTCGTTCATGCGAGTGTGCAAGGATGGATGGATGTGCAAGTTAAAATTATTATATATATATAACCTTGAAAGTTATTTGATATAGAGGAAAATCTCTTAGACAGTTAAACAAGATGCTTATAGATAAATCTTAATCTATAAATATCTGACATATTAAAAATACCCTCCATTTGGGAATGTTATATAGCAGGGACATGTAAAAAATTGAGAGATGTCTCTGATGGTGCTGCAAATCCCTGTCACATGGCCGGCTTTAGGCATAGGCTATTAAGAATAAGGCCTATGCATAGGGTCCTAATTTTTATTAGGGCCCATTATTTTTAATATATTAAATATATTTGAATGTATATTTTTTAAAAGAATGGAAAAGAATAGGATCTCTGTGATAGAATATTTGCATGATCTCATTCTCTCTTGTCAGCTTTGGATTTCGTAACGATCTTGGTTCCAATGGATAGAGTCATAAAGGGTTTTTTTTAACATTTTAATTTTATATATGTTATTTTATAAGATCTAATCTATTATTTTTTAATATCTCCCAATCCTAGCCTTCTCTTGTTATGTTTCTCCTTCGTTAGTGACGTTTTCTCCTTTGATTAGTAAGAACATGAATTAAAATTTTTTTATCTATACAATGCAAAATAAAATGCTAGTTTTTTATTCCCCTTTTCCAACTCCCACGGTCTGTGCTTCTATCTCTCATTGAGATTAGGGAAGAGAAACCACACATAACGTCGTCACGTTGATTCGGATGGTGTCATTATGCTCCTTACTTGATTAAGTTCGTCCGTATTGTGTCCGATCAAAATGGAGGATTTTTATTATTTTTGAGCAATAGCGAATTAAATACCTCTATCATTTCGCTTCCTTAATAAACATTAAGTTTAACTTTTATTTAGATGTTACAGTCATAAATTTTTTGA
>JBAMIB010000083.1:2076883-2091402 GCA_037177415.1 Kaempferia rotunda | reverse complement strand
ATATTTTACAAAAAAAATCCCAACACGACTTGAACCCGAACCTGGATAACCCAACCAACTTGAATAACTCGATTAAAAATAATTTTTTTACTATTTTCCTAAAATTTCTTCACTTTTATCTAAATACTTCATCATTATCATATTAACCTTGATATTATACATAAAAATATCTTAATTTTTGAAATAAAATTTAATTTAACTAAAAAAATCCACTATACCCTAAATTCAGTTTAACTTGAGCAATTTGAATCCAACTCAATCCTAACACAATACAAACCCCTTGATTTCGACTTGAACTGAAAAACTCCAATCCAAATATGATATTTTTCATGTTAATGGGTTGAGTTCATTTTAAATAACTCTCTAAGGTAGATGTTGACTATTAATTTTGTCCTTTCCTACCCCTAACCATTTTATAATCAATTATAAAGTGATCTGTAATTTATTTTCTTTCACATCATCTGGGAGGGGTAGTTAGGATGAGCATAATCCATTATTAAATTTTTATTAAGTAAAAAAACATTAAAAAAAATTATCGTACATACAAAAAAAAATCATGATTTTACCCAAAATACCAGTGAAAAGACAATTGCGCCCCGAACGGATGTAGATAGCATTATCGCTCAAAAATATCAGAAGCCATCAGCAAAACAAGGGTTTAGAAAACCCTTGTCTGTTCTTCTTCCTTCTCTCGTTTTTCTTCAAAATCCATCAACAGATCGAGATCTGACCACCAAGTCGTTCGTCGTCAATGGAGCCAAGATCGCTCTTTTCTCCACCGAGAACAGTTTCTCCCTACTCCTTCCCCTTCCTAATCTCCTCCTCATCCTCCGCGAGATCGTTCCGCCTCCCCTTCCCCAGGAAAGCCGCCTTCTTTGGCACTAATCTCGCTGAGGGATCGGCCAATCCGCTAAATATGTCATCCTGCCGGCGTTCCTTCACCATCACCGCCGCCGTCAAGTGGCGGAAGGAGGCACCTTTCGACAACGTGATCGAGCGCGAGAAGAAGCTGAAGTTGGTGCTCAAGATCCGCAACATCCTCGTGAACCAGCCGGACCGCATCATGACTCTCAAACAGCTCGGCCGCTTCCGCCGAGACCTCGGTCTCACCCGGAAGCGCCGCTTCATCGCGCTCCTCCGCCGCTTCCCGGCCGTGTTCGAGATCGTGGAGGAGGGTGTTTATTCCCTGCGCTTCCGTCTGACTCCTGAGGCTGAGAGGATTTATCTGGAGGAGCTGCGCGCCCGGCAAGAGATGGAGCAGCTGCACATAGTCAAGCTGCGCAAGCTACTGATGATGGCGCTCGACCGGAGGATCTTACTTGAGAAGATCGCCCACCTGCGCCATGACCTTGGGCTCCCGGCCGAGTTCAGGGACACCATCTGCCGCCGCTACCCACAGTACTTCCGGGTCGTACCCACTGACCGTGGCCCTGCACTCGAGCTCACACATTGGGATCCTGAGCTCGCAGTCTCTGCTGCCGAGGCTGCAGAAGAGGAGAACAGAATACGTGAGGCAGACGAGCAGAATTTGATCATCGAGAGGGCTCCCAAATTCAAACGAGTAAAGCTTCCCAGAGGCTTGAATCTGTCGAAGGGAGAGATGCGGAAGTTGAACCAATTCAAGGAGATACCTTATATTTCTCCTTACTCTGATTTCTCTGAATTGAGGCCTGGCACCCTAAAGAAGGAGAAGCATGCCTGCGCCGTTGTCCATGAGATTCTGAGTTTCACACTCGAAAAGAAGACATTGGTTGATCACCTCACCCACTTCAGGGAGGAGTTCAGGTTCTCACAGCAGCTTAGGGGAATGCTTATCAGGCACCCCGATATGTTCTATGTCTCGCTTAAGGGGACAAGGGATTCTGTTTTCCTTCGTGAAGCTTATCGCGACTCACAGTTGCTTGAGAAGGATAGGATGTTGATTCTCAAGGAGAAATTGCGCGCACTTGTTGCAGTCCCACGGTTCGCTAGGAGGGGTCTTCGCAAGTTAGATGAAACTAGCCAAGGTGTTGAAACACTTGGAGGAGACCAAAATGGCACTGATGAGGAATGGTCCAATGTTGACGGTCTTGTGCCTGTCGGATTTGATGGTGATTTTGATGATGAAGATGACGACGATGATGATTCCGGGGTGGATGACTGGAGCGATGAAGAGGATGAATCACCTCCGGATTTCGATGATGGTGAGGGTCTGAACTTTGACAGGGAGAAGATGCAAGTAGTTAATGGCTCAAGAAAGCCTGAAGGTCAAGTTCTTGTTCCCACATTTCCAGATGGCAGAGAAAGAGAAAGATGGTAATTGAAATTATTTTGGGTTTTCATTGACTAATTATGATAATGCAGAGATTTAGTCGCCGATATGATAGTTCAATCTACCTTGCATATCGATTCAATCTTGATGAAAATTTCATGCATCCTTCTTGTGTGTGGAGAAATGAATTTGAATGCACAGACCACTTCTAATTTTCGCTATATCGCAAGGTAATAGTTTCTAGTATCTTTGTCTTTGCTAATTTGTTGTGTTTTTTCCCCTTCTAATGCATATTGATCTACTTTTGCATATGGTTTTAATAATATTTCATTCCTCATTATCTGATTATTGTTCGATGATACTATTGTGATAGGTTTTATCAAGAAATCATTCTTGTTTATAGAGCCTTCATGTAAATTGTGACTATAAGATTTGTACTCCAAAAAGAGTTTAAGTCATTAGGTCATTGTCTAGTTCAATCCCTACTACTCGTTTAGTAGGTCTTAGCAAAATTTACCATATATTTTGTTGTGGAACAATCACAACTCTCCTGAGTGGCACGGCCCAAATACCGCAGAACCATTATGGATCTGTCATTCGGTAAGTAGACTTCACCATACAGTCTCGAATAAGAATCAAAACATTGATTTTGCCTTCGAAATAACCTCGTGATTCCGGAGTTTATTCATCGTTGTCTTCTAGTCGTCTTTGCCAAATGATCTTCATGCACATTGTTGCAACAACCTAACACCTTTGTTTTTTATTATGCCTTTAATTACTTATACCTACTAGCTGGGATTTGGGTTGACATTGGACTTTGGCTTGTTCTGTAGTTTTGATAGATCTTCATCTAGGTTCTTTCGAATTGAATCTAACTCGACTGGTAAATGTAAGACATGATTTGTTATTGAACGGCATTTATGGCAAAATTTTCCTAACATGTTTGGTTTGCTTCTTCACATTTTGCTTCCCCTTGGTAGGAATACGGAGCTCCGATGGGTTTAATATATTGCCATAGAACAAGTGCAGTGAATGCACTCTAATAAGAAAATTATATATTGTTCTACGGGGTGGTATAGTGATAAAATACTTAACAAGGAACAATTAAAAGATCAAAGTTTAAATAATGAATATTTTGGAGATCAACTTTTGGGTGTGCATAAGTTGCTTCAAATTTATCCGGTAAATTTGGCAAAATCTGAAATTCATCACCCTGGTGGCCTTCAATGACGGCTCTAAATCATTGGGAGAGAGTAAATTAGGAAATCAAAGTTAGTCGATGATATGAGAGGGCAATTCTTCGGTCTTTGTTGGGATTCGACTCTTGTTTGATTTTGTAAATTTATCATGTGACAATTCAACTCGGCTATGCTATGAATTTATCCGGTAAGTAAACCAAAGAAAGGTTGTCTTTCTATTATTAATAAAAGGGAAAATTATAAACTAAATAAAGACATCTCATTAAATTCAATGGAGATTGACCGGTTATGAAAGAGTATATGTGATGGTAAGAGATTTGTGTTGGGACTGATTCCGGAGCTGGGGTGAATGACTCCGTTTACTTCGTCTTAGATGATTTACAGCGGAAGACTCGACGAAGAACTCAATCAAACGCTAACACCGAGATTTACTTGGTATCCACCTCAAGAAGAGGTGACTAATTCAAAGATCCGACCCTCTCACACATCCACTATGAAAATACTCCTTCTCGGTGACTCATCGGAGGCGGAGAAGTCTCGTATAATAACTCATACAAAACTCACACACACAAACAAGAAATACAAAACAAGCTTGTACAAATGAAATCTTACCAGATTTACAACACGAAACCCTAGCTTGATGTTTCTTGTTTCCTGGATTGCCTCTTGATGCTTGGAAGTGCAGCAGCACTTTTCTCCATGAGCTCTTCAAGAACTAGCCGTGAGTTGTCGGAGAAGAAGGTGGAGAAGAGAAAGGTGTTCGTCGCCGTCACAACGCCTTGCTTTTAAACCTGCGTGTCGCAATGGTCGAATCAGGATCGATCAGTTGATCGATTCATGCACCTTCTGTGCCTTTTGTCGTGGTAACCTGGATCGATTAGCTGATCAATCCAGAGAGTTGGATCGATTAGCTGATCGATACAGGCACACTATGTTTCCTCGCGACTTCGAGAAAACGCTGGCCAATTATCAGTTGATCGATTGACTTTGGTTTGATCGATTGGTCAGGCTTTGACTTGGTCAATAAAGTCAAACCTAACATCCAGTCGAACGTGACCCGTTGGGACTCCATCTTGCCTAGCATCTGGTCAACCCTTACTTGCTAGGACTTGACGCCAAGTGTCCGGTCAAACCTTTGACCCACTTGGGCTTTCACCACATGCCAAATGTCTGATCAACCTTAACCCACTTGGACTTACCGTCTCATGTCAAGTGTCTGGTCATTCATGACCCACTTTGACTTCCCAACACTAGATGTCCGGTCAACTTTAACCCATCTAGATTTCTAATGCTTGGCTTCACTCACTGGGACCAGACTTCGCTCACCTGGATTTCCCAACTGTGTAGCTTCACTCACCAGGACTTCCACCATACTTCACTCACCTGGATTTTCCAACTGTCTGCTTCACTGACCAGGACTTTCACCTGACTTCACTCACCTGGACTTGGCTTCACTCACCTGGATTTCCCAACTGTCTGACTTCACTCATCAGGACTTCCACTAGATTTCACTCACCTGAATTTTTCAACTGTTTGGCTTCACTCACCAGGACTTTCACCAGACTTCACTCACCTATACCATGCTTTACTCACCTAGATTTTTCACTGCTTGACTTCACTCACCAAGACTTCCACCAGACTTCACTCACTTAGACCAGACTTCACTCACCTGGATTTTCTTTTGCCAACTTTCCCGTTGGACTTACCCTTGCCTAACTTCCAGTTAAGACTTGCTAGTCAAGTATCCAATCAACATTGACCTACTTGACTCCTGTTCGACAATTTCATAGATACACAATTGCACACATAATCTTCATCTATTGTCAAATATCAAAACATCAGTTTGACATAACTCAAGCTTAGTCAATTGGGTCTACCTGACCCAGAGACAATTGCTCCAAGCAATCTCCCTAATACATTGTCAAACATTGAAACTTAAGACCCAAGTTTATCCGGTCAACAAGGTCAATTTGACCCGAGGATAATTGCACCAATAGGTCTTTCTTGATTCCTATTATTGGATTAGATTAGAAGGGATCAGTATATAGATCTCACGTCTAATTTAATGACGGGAATAAGGAGGAGACCATATTTTATGGTTAACGGATCCACCCTGCTTTAATAGTTTTTATAAAAAAAATATCCATTTTATAATTCATTGAGACGACCTTCTAATTTTGGGTAATAATAAAGGGTGTCTCACCCATCAATCTCATGTAAAATGACTTAGTTACCCTCAAATATATTATTTATTCGCTACATGGATTAAATCCTAAATCAACCGACCGGGTTGTAGTGATTATGAAATTATAACCTCTGCACATATTGTAATAATTATGATTTTGTAATTGCTACAATACATAATCTATACAAAAATATTTGCGTGGCAACAACTATAGTTTCATTGTTATTACAATGCAATTCATCCTTGTTTACCTACCATTCACGTTGTAAGAGCTCCAAAATCATAACTGCTACAATAATTATAGCAATTATGATTTTGTAACTGCTACAATGGAGATTCAATCTACTTAACATTCACATTGTAGCAGTTATAAAACTATAATTGCTATAACATTTATAGTAGCTACGATATTATAATTACTATAACATATTCTACTTATTTAGAATTTAATATATGTGGTGGGAGCTTGAGAATAGTTTTATGATTTTACAAGGAGGCAGGTGAGGTTTTTTTATTTTAAAAAAAAAGAGTCTTGATATGACACAAGATGATTTGCTCGTGGTAGTAGTCTCGTTAATATGTTCTTGGACAAACACGGAGGAGATCAATCATGGATGACTACTTACTAGTAGTGAAAATAGTTAAGGCATGAAAAAATTATACTCAAACATATCAATACTTGAACACATCAAATTTTAACTTTATGATCTTATGTGATAATATTTTATATTTTAATCATCACACCGTTGAAGGGATAGGAGTTTTCTTTTTTATTTTTGCCATCTAATTTTTACCTTATTTTTCATCGTCTTTCTCCAATAAATTTAAGTGCCTGTTGTTTTTTACCACGTCAATCAATTCATTGATGCCGCGTCAAAGATTCAAATGGGCTACTGATCCGTTTTATCGGGGGCCACTTAATATTAAAATTTGAAAATACTGATCAATTGACTGAGGACCATGACTTTTTTAAAAGGTTGAAATTGTCCTCCAATGTCCCGGCAACAATGCAATTTGTTTTCCAATGCTTTATTATTACTTCATTAATTTAAAAAGTATTAGAGTTGCTTAACAGAGTATTAGAGTGAAAACCCTTTCAGTGGATTTCTTTTATTTTTCAAATTTTCATAAAATCGAATAATTTTATATAGATGATAATTAAGTATTTGAGACATAGATGAATTCTCAAACAGTCCATATTATTAAGGATAATTTTATAAAAATCATAATTAAGTACTCAGTAAGAGATGATATTATTTATTCTAAATAATTCAGTATTATCGATGGAAGATATTTTATCCTATTAGTAAACTTTTAAATGCCCCTGAAATTAATTTTAAATTTTGTTAGAGCAAATAATCAATTACCAACTGTATCAATTTAGTGACAATAAGTCTAGTTTGAATTAGATTATATATTCTTCATTTATATACCTATGGGATATATGATATCGAAGGGCATATTCATACTCATTAAAGGATCGAATCTCTTCTATATTTAGATCATTTCTAATGAGGGATATTTGACAGAAGGATATTTAGACAGATACCCCCATTGGAGAGGATATTTCTAGGATGATTAGAAATCATCGGGCACAAGTTTGTGCTTGGTGATTTCTCTCA
This sequence comes from Kaempferia rotunda, assembly GCA_037177415.1. Taxonomy (NCBI): domain Eukaryota; kingdom Viridiplantae; phylum Streptophyta; class Magnoliopsida; order Zingiberales; family Zingiberaceae; genus Kaempferia; species Kaempferia rotunda. The sequence goes on along the minus strand of JBAMIB010000083.1, from coordinate 2,084,145 downwards.
TGTGGGGCCACCAAAAGTTGGGCTACTTTTTTTTTTAATAAAGTCAGAGATATTTGAGAATGAGATATTTGATGGGTGAGATATATCAAATATTTGATTGGTGAGATATTTTATTATTATATTTAAATAGTAGGATATTTAAAAAGTGATATAAAAGTGGAGACCATAAATAATTAGGAGAAATATTTTTAATCATCGTGGATGCTCTTATAATTTTTTATTCTTTCTATTCAAGTATTATTATTAAAAATATATATTAAAATTAGTATTATATATAATTAAAAAAAATAAATTAAAGATCTATATATTATTTTAATATCAATAAAAATAATTAATAATTTTTTTAAATATATATATTTAATCGGATATTCATGTGAAATATTAAATATTAATAATTGTTTATATTCTCCTCTATTCGATTGAATTCAGATGAATTTGTTATCCTACGCTAATGGGACGAGGATAATTAATCATTGACCAGCGATTAGTGTACGTAATAGACGAGGCGATACGCAATTAACAATTTAACACAACCTGTTCGACTGGTGTGCGTGTATTGGTCAGGCTCCTTTCTCTTTTCTTTTTCCGGTTCTTCTTCTGAAGGATTCGCCTTTGCATCCTTGCAAGTTTGCTTCTTTTCCTTTATTTCCTTCTCCCTCATCTTCTTAGAATCCTCTCCAATCTTCCATCTCCATTTCGTCGAAGTAGGAGGCTCTCGGTAAAAGTGACCGTGTATAAGCGAAGGCGAGGCATGGACACAGCCATGGCAGCCAACAAGTTTGATGTTTTCTTGCACCGGAACACCCACAAGATGACGGTGGTACTGGTTTACGCTGTCCTGGAGTGGACGCTGATCGTGCTCCTCCTCCTCAACGGCCTCTTCGCCTACCTCATCGTCCGTTTCGCTGCCTTCTTTCGTCTCCAGCCGCCTTGCGTCTTCTGCTCCCGGGTGGACCGCCTCTTTGAGAAAGACGGCGTCGGTCGTAGCCTGAGGCGGCGGACCGCCTGCCGCGACCTCGTGTGCTCGGACCATGCTGCTGAGGTTTCGGGGTTGGGATACTGTGAACGCCACCGGAGGCTCGCGGATGTCGCGGAGATGTGCGAGGATTGCTGCCTGACATCGTCGAGGTCATCTGACGCTGCGGCCGTGCTAGCGTTGATGAAGCGGAACGAAGAGGAGGAGAAGGATCTGCGATGCTCGTGCTGTGGTGTCGCCCTAGATAGCAGGTTCCGCTCGCCCCACCTCTTCTTCAAGCAGTCTTGGGGCCTGACGGAATACGAACAGACGGGGGATTTGATCGAGCTTATTTCGTTCGATGGCCAACGAGACCTTGAAAAAGATGCCACTGTGTGTGGTGAAAAGTTGGAAGAGTGGAAGTTGGTCTCTCCGCGTCAAGCAGACGGATTTACTGGAGAGGAAGAGATGGAAAAGAATGAAGAGGATGTGGGCGGAGGGGACGCGACAACTGCTCTTGATTCCATGAAAGCCGTGGAAGAAGAATCTTCCCTTATCCAGTTATCTAATGCCTGCCTTTTGGTGGATGACGCTTCTGAAGAAGTCGTCATTTCCACTCAAATGTACATATGCGCAGAGGAGGATCAGTTGGTCCCGGTCGAACTGATTGATTCTACGACCAATATCCCTCTTAACTCTGTTCTTGGTATAGACGAGCAGAAGCAGCTTGATGATGTTGAAGCAGGAGAGAAAAGGTTTGTAGCTTCTGATCCAGATGTTTGGGAGATTACAGAGAAGGAAAGTGTATTGCTTTCACCATATGGGAATTCAGTTATCATTCAAGGGAAAGCATCACAAGTTTGTAATTCTGATACTCTTGACACACGGAGCATTCTTCAAGAACAAAAGGCATTGATCTCCAAGGAAATGAATGAAAGTAGTGAGAATACTTATTCAGACATGGGTAAAAATCAACAATGCTCCATATCTTTTGATAAAAGAAGCATCTTAGAGGAGGAAAAGAAATTGAACTCTGCAGAAGAGAGGTATGGAAGCATTGAAATTGACATTTTTGTGGCGATGGCTGAAGCTATTGAAGGAATTTCAGAAGAGATAAACGCAGCTGAACACTGTTCCATAACTCATGATATAGGAAATATCTCAGAAGAAGAAAAGGTACTAGACTCAAGGATTGAAACAGGCTAAATCCTTTTAAGAGAATTCTGCACTTGTTCCGCCTTCAGAGCTCATTTTTGATTGCCTGCCTGATTATCCATTCATTTTGGCTTGTCAGGTAACAACGATTATTACACTTGAAGGTGTTGATGTTCGAGCCAAAATAGTAACGAGTGAGAAAGATCATTCTGGAACAAAAGGTAGGATGATTCATTCTTAAGTAAACAACTTTAAATCAATTAGTGTCGTTGAGTTTGTCAATATTTTTCCAACTTTTATCAACTTGATTTCATTGACTGAGAAGATATTAAATTTATTGGCGCAGATGCTAATCGTGACATATCTATTGGGAGTGCGATATATGACAATCAACACTTTGAAGATGGACATCTTCAGATACCAATTTTACTTTCAGAAAACATGCAAGATCAAGACTTTTTGAACAATAATGAAAAGAATACTATGGAACCAGGTTAGCGTTTCAGATTATTCCTTTAGAATTGTCTTCTAAGTTGACACATTTGTCTAAAAGTGAAACTGAACCAGTTCTTGCTACTTTACGGAGTGCAGGCCATATATCTGTATCTTCAGAAAACAATGAAATTGAAGAGGAGAGAGCATCTGAGACACCAACTTATAATGATGGTCTATATGCCATGAATAAGAGATTCTTGATTGGCAGAAGAGAACTAGGGACAGAGTCTACCGATGGAAGTGTTACTAGTGAGTTTGAAGGCTGGGATACATTGAATGTAGATCAGCTTAAAGCTGCTCTACAAGCAGAACGAAAGACCCTGAGTACATTGTATGCTGAGCTTGAGGAAGAGAGAAGTGCAGCTGCCATCGCTGCTAACCAAACTATGGCAATGATAACAAGGCTTCAAGAAGAGAAAGCTGCTATGCAGATGGAAGCGTTGCAATATCAGCGGATGATGGAGGAGCAATCAGAGTATGACCAGGAAGCTTTGCATCTTCTAAATGAGATGATGATGAAGAGGGAGAAGGAGAAACAAGAGTTAGAGAAGGAACTTGAATTATATAAAAGGAAAGTGCTTCATTATGAAGTGAAGGAGAGGAGACAAATAGGAAACCATGTCAATGGAAGGTATGGAGCATCGTCTTCTGTCTCTTCAACTGCTCAAGACAGTGATGATCTCTCGTTTGAAACCCATGAAAGAGATGAGTTAGTCGATGTCCCTGATGAAAACCATCAAATTATTCCTGCTGATGATTTATTAAGCTCAGGAACAGATCAAGGCACCACAAAGCACCTACTTATCCTTAATGAATCATTGGCTGATTTTGAGGAAGAGAGGCTATCTATTCTTGAGCAACTTAGGGAATTGGAAAGGAAGCTTATTACAACGGACGATGAAGAACCCCAATATTCAGAATCTATAATGGAAGGTGACATGCATGATTATGTTAATGGTTTTTCAAACAATTTAGAAGCAGGCAGAAAGCTGCAAAGTGAAGCAAGGAGCATGGGTTGTCAAGGAAAGAGGCTTCTTCCTCTCTTTGATGCATTGAGCGATGAAAATGAAGATGATGTATGCACTAAGGACAACACAGTTGATTGTGCACCTGAAACACTTTCAAATCCTATAGGACATCAACAGAATCTTGCAATTGTCGAAGAGGTTGACAACCTTTATGATAGGCTAGATGTTCTTGAGGGCGACAGGGACTTCCTCAAGCATTGCATCAATTCCTTGAATAAAGGAGACAAAGGAATTCATCTCCTTCAAGAAATTTTAGAACATCTTCATGATCTACGGAGTGTGGAACTTCGAGCCATGAACTCATTCAACGTTCTTGCTTCATCACCTTAGCGTAAACATAAGGAACATAAGGTAATATTATGGATGATTATCTATTTTAGTTGGTGTGTTACTATTGTATGCATACAAATGTTTTTCTTGCTTAACAAGCTCATTCTTATTCACCTGGAATGATGTTTGACCTTTGTCTTAATTTTGTTTCTCGTAAACCGAATTTATCTAAAAAAACAAAAACATAAATTGTGAGTAAACACATTCATGGATACACACATCCAACATACTGGAACAAACAATAGGATTTGCTACTCAGAAGTCATATATACTTTCTGTTTCATTTTACATTATAAAATCTAGAGCAGGAGCTTCAAAATCTAATCTCATTAGTAACTTGCTTAAAATTATTCACTTGGCAGATGGATGAAACGTTACTGGAGTTGAAGGGCAGTTTCAAATTCGCTTGCAACGATGACCACAGTAATTAAATGAGTTTGCAAGTCAGTTGGTATGCCATTACCATGTGAAAATGAGCTCATGGTTCTGTGTTTTGGTGGGGTTGCTTAAGAGTGTTTCAAAACAGTCTATTGATGGAACCTGCTTTCTGGGCCCAGGTATTTGTGGGGTCCTACTCTTGTTTCATTTCTTTTTGTTGTTGTTGGGGTCCATCACTTTTTCTATGGGGGAAGGAGAAGGGGAGGCATGGAAGGGTGGTTGGGCAGCCACCCAGTCTGATTGTGGCAGAAATCATGGCATGAAAGCTGTAGGATGTCATATATTCTGGTGCCTTCTGTATGCAGCATGAAAATAAAGAGAAAGTAAGTGAGTGGAGCTCCTTTCCTAATCTTCTTTTACTTCATTCCTCTATAGTGAGGAAGTGGTGGTTGTATATGATCCTATGTGTTTGCATATGTTTAATAGTTTTGTATGTTTGATCATTACAATATTTAATCTCTCAAGCAGACATCATTGTTGGTCCTTTGATGCTTATATGCATTTGTAAACACAACTTTTTCTAAAGTGATATTTTTAAACTTCAGATCGTTCATTGTTTGTTTAATTTATACCCAATCTTTAGGCGGTGCTTTCAAAGGATAGGTAATGAAACTGGGACACACTGAATCATTGCCACCAAGGGATGAACATGGAACTTCCTGTTAATGATCTGTCTTTTGCTTTATGAAGTCCTAATAAACTGAACCCTTTGTGCATTCTTTTCGATGTTGATTGAACAACAACATTGAATTACTTGAAATTTGCAAAGCAGTTCAGGAGTTGGGAAGGGATAAGTCCCCTGGTTAAACAACAAAACGAGGGATAAGGCAAGGTAATCTACTTTTCCCACTATTGTTCATTATCTACAAGTTGCCATTTTGGTTTTGTTCAGAAAAGTTAAATTGAAGTTACCTGCTTTTGATAATGCTACTTCCTTGTTTCTTAAGTGGTCTATAGTTGATATTAAACATCTCATGAGAGAAACATAAGACATCGTTAATGACCGTAGAACCGTTTTGGACCGATGGACAGAGAACAATAACCTTTTGAGGCGTTGTAAAGAATTAAAAAGGAACATCCTTGATTTCGATATGCTTTTGATTTTTATCCGGGTTGAAATGCGCTTAGCTTAACAATTTGATTTTAGATTAATTAGGAAAAAATTGAAGGACTCGTACACAAACTCTTAGGTGAGTTTAAATGGAGATTAATAAATGTGTTTAACAATATGAAATATTTAATCATTCGATTTGAAATGAAGTTTGAAGTATTCAATAATAAACGAGTGCAAGGTGACCTGCTTCGTTGCTAGGTGCAATTTTGAGGTGAAATGTTTTAATCAGGTCAACATATGTGAATCTTCATGCAAGATGATACTGATTTAATTAGGGTTAATTAATTCTTTTCGGTTATTCTGATTTTAATAATTATGTGGTTGCATTATAATTCAATTGCTAAGAGCGTCTGCGACGGGCTTTTAACGTTATAATACGTTTTGACGTTAAAACTAATACGTGAAGAAAAAGTTAATGACATGTTCAATGATTTTTTATTCAAAAATAAAATTTTATTTATATAAAAAAATCTATAAATAGATAAATAAAATTAAAAATTTGCACACTGGCTAGTAATGGCTAGTAAATTTACACAACGGCTAGTAACAACTATTTTAATAAAATAAAATTAAAATATTTAATCGGTTAAGTAACGGCTAGTAAATTTATACAACGGTTAGTTAACGACTATTTTAATAAAAAAAATTAAAATTTCATCTATAAATATTCATCATCTTACACAACTCAATTCAAATATCATTCTAACACCTAAGTGTTGGATACCGGTTAGGATGGTGATCTTCCTACAATGTTAGCACAAGTGGAATATACGAAATAGTAGGAAATTAAACAAATACAAGAAAACAAATCAATCAACATGACGATTTACGTAGTTCGGAGATTAAGACTCCTACTCCACGACGTGTCTGTAAGGTAGACGACTCCTTGATCCTTCAGCAGATCACTCCTTGGCAACACCGACTAGCACAACCTCCTTGTCGGTGAAGAAACCTTTCAACAACTTCGACCCAGACTCTCGGTGTGCTTAGGCTAGAAGACTACTAATTAGATATTAACCATACCTAATTTCATCAACCATAACAAGCACCCAAGGCTTGGTTATATAAGCAATCAACTGAACAGTAGCTGATCTGCCCGTTACCAGTCGACTGCTACAGACATCAGTCGATTGATCATAGCTCAATGGCTCTCTAACGACTATATACCAATTGACTACTCCATGCGGTAGTCAACTAATCACATACCAGTTGACTGGTCCCTCAGTCGTTCGGGCACAGAAACATTATGTGCTTGCCCCAGTCGATTGGTACTCGAGTACATACTCTTTTGCACTCGTTTACACATCTCACGTACTTCTTCCTTACAGCCTTGACCTCTTGTCTTTAAGCCTTCTTCCTTCGGCTATCGTCCCTCGGATGCATATAAGTCCACGGCTCATCTCCATGTCATCCTTCAGGTATACCTCAAAGTGCGCTTCCCTCGATCTTGTCCTTGTTGCCTTGCCCACGGTCCATTGAATGCTCCATCCTTCACCTGACCCGAAGCCGTCAAGCTGAGTCAACCACACCTTGCTAGAGCCGCGCTCCTGGACTTACTTGTCAAGTCTGTTAGGACCTATGCGCCCGATTAGAGTGGTCGTCTCTTCCTACAACGTTAGTATACGCAGTGGAAAACAAAACAAACTAACTAACTAAGGAAAAGACAAACTAATTTACGTGGTTCGGAGATGAAACTCCTACTCCACGGCTGTCCGTAAGGTGGACGATCCCGATCCGTCGGTGGATG
>JBAMIB010000083.1:2060792-2076783 GCA_037177415.1 Kaempferia rotunda | reverse complement strand
GAAGCGATTGAAGTGGGGGGCCTGTTATTCACCCCCCCCCCCCCCTCCCCCACCCCCTCTAGCCAACGCAAGTGTCCTAATAACACAAACATCCCAAATGACTAAAAAGATGCAAAACCCTAAACATTCAAGAGAAAGCTCACCAGACTGATCTGAGATCATAGTTCAATCACTAGATGGCATTTTGTGGTAGTGCCCATAGGTTGGCGGCGAAGAACGAGGTCCGACATCTGTGCCCATAGGTGGTGGTGAGGGACGGATCTCAATGAGAGGGACGACGACACCCGATGAAGGATGAGGTCGCAATGAGGAACGCATCTGCCGGCGCTGTCCAAAGGTGGTGGTGAGGGGCGGGTCTTGTGGAGAGGGACAGTGTCACAGCGAGGACATCGCGGCAAGGAAAAACTAAATTTTGGAGAAAGTCAAGAGGAAAAACATTGTGATTTAAAAAATAGGCAACGAAGATAAAAGAAAAAAAATTAAAAAAGAATGTTGGACAACACTTGTCATAGTGGAAGTCACACACAAAGAGTTGGGTATATTTATTTCTCATTTTTACCTCGGAACCAACCATTGTGGTGTTATATTTAAAAAACAATATTACTATCATACTAAATTTCAAAAAATAACACCACCATGGTGTTGGATTTCAAAGAACAACACTACTGTGGTGTTGGATTTCAAATAACAACATCAATATATTGTTTTTTTAACTAACATCACAATGGTGTTATATTTTAAAAATTATTACCACTTTAATTAGGGATGTCAATTCGGATGGATCAGATCGGGTTCTAATAGGGTTGAAATATATATTTTTTAAAATCCTAATCCCAATCCAAATCCAAATCCAACCCGAAACTCGAAACCTAAACCCAAATCTGACCTAGATAACCCCGAATAAGTTGATTCAAGATAATTTTTTTCACTATTTTTCTTATAATTCTTTACTTTTATCTCAATATTCCATCACTGTCATATTAACATTGATATTAATATATATAGAAGCAACTTAAATTTTAAAATAAAAATTGATTTAATCTCAAAAACCCAATAAAGCCTAAATTCAAGTCTACCTGAATCTGATTCGAAAATTTTCAACCTGAAACCCTCCAACTTGAACTCAAAAATTTTCAACCTGAATTTGATTTTTTTTTTTTTTTTTTTATTTTTAGATAGGTTCGGGGGTTGGGTAGTTGGATCGGGTTCATTTTTGGTACTTCTAACTTTAATGTTGCATAAACCCTAAAATTAGCACCATTGTGGTGCTTAAAAATCAACACTGTGGTGATATTGTTCTTAAAAATATAGTACCATAATGGCTTTGTTCTTTGAATGTAATACCATAGTGGTTGACAAAAGGGTAAAATGAGAAACAAATTTGATCTTTAGGAAATATAGAAGTTAGATGTGTCTTTTAAAAATTCTACAATTTTAAATGCACTCGTCAATTATCAAAAATCGACCTATATTGTTAGCTCAGCTGGCACACAAGCCAACCAAGGTTGCATTTGAGATGACGCAATTCCTTCCTCCACACCATTTTTTATCACCTTAAGTTTGACCACAATTAACATATTTAACGCTCAATCACAATATAACTAAGCATTAAAGCCATTATGAAATCACAAGGTAGCAAAAAAAAAGGAAGAATCCGCCGTCCAACTGCACCACACATTAATCAAAGATCCAAGCTCTTAATACATGTGGATTATCGTGGGAATTTATGCAGTTACAAGCTTCACCACTTTGCATGCATGAACCCAAAATGGTCACTCTAAATTTATCCGATAAGAAGTTCGTCTACCTTCAAGATTAGTCAGGCAAATAATAGTGTGATCATTTGTTTCAAGGGCGGTGAGGCAGGCCTATAGAAAGATTGAGATCAAGCTCAAGGGCGCTATCTCTTTCTCTGCCTACTTTCTCGGTTGCGGCGGCGTCTTCATCGTCGGCAACTCCTTTGCTCATAGTTTGGATTGTAACTGCTCGATGGGTTTCCAAGGTGGTAACGTGATTGATAGGGCCATGGTTTTGAGGATCAATGCCCCGGCCGAGGAGTTTCCGCCTGATGTGCGTGTTCCAGTAGTTCTTGATCTCGTTATCTGTTCTTCCTGGTAATCTCGCAGCTATTACAGACCACCTAAACCAATTAATACAACACAACCACTGCTCATGCAAGAACTAATTAACCAAAGTTTCTGCTATTTTAATTTTTAAAAGAAGAAAAATAATTATGGAGAATGCATACTTATTTCCAAGCAAGCCGTGCAATTTGATGATGAGTTCATCTTCCTCCTCGGTGAAATTGCCACGCTTGAGATCGGGCCGAAGGTAGTTTATCCACCTCAGTCTGCAACTCTTTCCACAACGAAGCAGACCTGTAAAATATATATATATATATAAAAAGAGTATATACATCGTATTAATAAAAGCATCAGTAATGGAGTGAAATTAATTAAGCATTGAACCTGCAGCTTTAGGGAGTGATCTCCAGCAACCTTCGCCATGGGTTTTGATGTAGGAAATGAGCTTTTGGTCTTCTTCCTTGCTCCAAGCTCCTCTGTTGGTGTGAGCCTTCTCACAACAGGGAGACCTACCCATGCCTCAAACGTAACACAAATCGATTAAAGTCAACGGAAGAAAAAACTTGAGAAATGACCGAAGAAATTGGAGAACAAGGTGAAGAAAGAGGGAGGAAAAGGGGAAGACAAATTGGAACAGAGGAGCAGGAGGAGAGACAGAGAGAGAAGGGATGACAGTGGATTTATAAGAGAGAATGGGAAGATGACAATGGACTCGGACTTGAATCATTTGGGTTGTTTGACTCATTTTGTTTGGTTAGTGACATGAATGCGTTATTGGCTATAAAGTAGCTAGGGGTAACGATTTGTTAGGTAGTGTAACTTTTTTGTGTGAGGCTACTGTTGTTTTTTCTCTTTATTTATTTTATTCTATTTTTTTTATTTATTTAACAATGTCTTTTAACAAAAGACTTTAATCCTCACCCTCCCTGTACGAATAATCACTATTTTTTAATAAAATAAATACTCCATCCCATTAGCCTCTGTCCTATATTATTAATTCATATCACACATATTAATCCATTGGCCAATTATATAAACAGATGATAAGCCTATGCTATAATAATTATAATTTCACAATTATTATAATAATAATATAGCTACAAAATTATAATTGTTATAATATAAATATTATTAAACATGTTAAGTCCATCCAATTAGTTCAAAATTTAAACTTAAAATTAATCTGTCAAAAATAAAAACGGATCGAATACTTTTTGAGGACAACTTTTCATTAAACAAATGCTCATGTGATGTAATGATTTTTTTTTAAAAAAAACTCTTTTAAGTTTTGTCCACAAAATAAATAATACCCATCTTCTCCATATTTAGTGGTTCTAGAAAGCCTCAATTTCACTGTTTGTGTGTATTGCGGGAATAAGATAAGAAAGGTCACAAGGCATCCATCAAATTGGTCACCAACCCTTCTCCTATACTCGTTTGTGGTACAATTTGATCTTTATTTACCAACTACTTTCCTATTTGAAGTGAAAAATTATGCATTGCTCTCACCATGGGACCATTGGGAATGCCATGCCTTTTGGCTTCTTGGATACTTCTCAATTAATGTATTTGTCAAATGTTTATTCTTCCAAATAGTTGCAATTTATTAGGTTTTCTGTTAAAAATTGTACCCTTATTTATTTTCCTAATAAATGTTCATGGGCTATAATTTCTTTCCTAATTATTTCATTGAAACAAACAGATGAATTAGAGCGAGACACGATGACGATGTTAATAATACATGATGATGTTAATAATAGTTAGATGAAGGACTTTAGCCACTATTTTATGTGAGATTACCACGGTATTAACATGATTAAATTCAGCTCATATGATTAATTATTGATAGAGATGGTTTAATTTTCTAATCTTTGTATTAGAAACTAGAAAGGCATGGCACAATTCTATAGACTGAACCAACCAAACAGAAGTGGATTGAGAATATTTTCTAATTCAATTGAATTGTTTTGCCAGCATAAATTAATTGAGTTCTCTTTGTGGAAGAACGATTGGAATTCTCTTCCCCTTCTCAAGTAAATCTTCAATCTAGAACATCAGATAACAACCATTGATTGCCACAACTATAAGATCAATCTAAAGAGCATAAGAAAAACGAACCTATGAAATCTACCTGTGGAAGTATTAGTACAAATTGCTTATGGCAATCACAACTGAAAGAAGGCCTAGAAACACGACACTAAATTGCTCTTGCACTCCTCCCTCCTTTCCTGCTCACAAACTCACACAGCCTACATGGTAATGTGTCAAGACTGGTGGCTCGAGTCTTCCCATAATTTGCCATCACGCCGCATCTCCTCCATGCATGGTACTCTGCATACGCAATCGGATCCTCCGCTAGTTCTTTTACATATGAAGCCAACTCCTCTAGAGAGCTAAACTTGGATGCGTCTATTATCGAATTTGGTGGTATGAAGTCCCACACGTTAGTTGCTCCAAAATAGATGGGCACTGCACCGGCATCAAGAGCATAGTAGAGCTTCTCAGTAACATAGCTCTCAGTCATGGTGTTTTCGATGGCGAGGACAAACTTGTAATGTGACATGGCGCAATGTAGATGGTCCCACCACTGAGGAACTGACTTGTCACCCATGGCACATTCTGGGTAGAGAGAGAGGGCAACATTAGGGCCACCGACGTTGTTCAAACATTTGCCAAATGAATGATGAGTAACGAGGGAAAAGAATTTCGCGGCAAGTTGGTTTCGTTGGGGAAGGCACCTAGAAGAAGACCAGTACAGCAGGACATCCTTTATAAGCAGTGAAAGAAATCATTAGCGATTGGATCAAAATTTACCAATAAATGCAACATTGATAACCATGTTCCCTCACAAATATATTGTTTTATTTTTTAACAATCATATCTAACAGTTATATGAATATTCAGCAGTCTTTGTGCATCACATTGTGTCAAGCATATTGCATACAATTTTAGGAGCTCTCCATTGAGAAGCGCTTTTAGTCATGTGCTATCAAGTAGTTTGGTGCTTGAAACACATTCCATCCTTTAGGAATGAGAAAAAATTGTTGCATTCAAGCAAATATTAAAAACACAGGTAGGTCACCACTTGCATGTCATAAAACAGTATATCCCTATAGCATAATGATATTGAAGTAGCAGATGAAGTATCACAACTGAGGGATTGCTGGATGAACAGAAATAAAGATCTTGAAGTGTGAAGTGATATCTTACCTTCCTTTTCTGAGAGGACACATGGTAATTACGACTTTTGTGAAAAAGAGTCCCAGCATATGTGGATTGAACATCATCCGTGACATGGTAACCAATAAATATATCCTCAAATCCTGAAGGTTTTCTACTGGCTTCAAGATCCATATAAACACGGAGTGGATCACCTTTCTTCCTCTGTACAACAATTATCTTTTAGAAACCAATAACAGCTATTGTTGGAATTCAAGTGGTTACAGCAAGTATGTAGATGGACACATGAGAGGAAAATAGAAAAGGAAAGTAAAGAGAGCGTATGCATACATATCTAAATAATATGAGTAGTGAAGTACCCACTTTAGCTTTTTAATAATGAAAACTTCTCTTGGTTTATTTATTACCAAAATGATATGGATTCTCAGACTGATACATCCATTAGCTCATTGAAGTTTCAAGAAAATTTAGCACAAATTAAGCAAGCAGAATTGCAAGAACAAAAAATGAGCAAAATGAAACAAGTTTTGTCCATGCTACACATCCAGCATGAACAGATTCAAAGTATAAATGTATAGGGCATCAAAATTGATGGGTGCAACAAACAAGATCCATTAATGTTTTTACAAGAACAAGCACTAGTTCATGCCAAAGAAATATACTAGGTTCAACACACTCTATGTTTGTTTACAAGGTATTTCTTGGTATGTGTTTATCCTTGGAAAAATAAATTCAACACAATCTATGTTAACATGATTACCTAATGACACATCATACAATTGTCAAAGCTTACTAGTGTAGCATCATGTGCAATGTCATCAATCATGGTTAGAAATAGAAAGCAATTCCAAGATTAACTATATTTGTCTCAATGATAAAATCTTTAAAATTGACATTTTTCATCAATCATGAGTGCAATACTCAAGTCTAGTGGCCCAATCACTCAAAAGATTGTAATCAAGGCACAAAGAGGTTTAACACGAAATTTTCATCTAGCAAGCCTCTAGAACTAAAAATGTCTGACATGATTATATAGGCATAAAGGAGTATGAGTTACTAATTCACACTTCACACCACATCAATAATGGACTATAGCTACTCTTAGCCTTGCAGATTCACAATATAACTTGGAACCTATTCCATTTTAAATGATGCAACCATGTACACATTGCTAGAGTTAGAGATCCCATGAAGGAGTGTATACAAGCAAACATCTAAAACAAGTAATCTTGCATCTAGATTTTCTTAAAAACCTTGTAGCTCTGATCATTTTGCAGATATTCAAGTAGTGAATATGATGAATTTTTCTTCGACGGAGAATTTTTTTCAAGTGTCAAAAGAAAAACAATATTTCTTGGTTCATTATGAAATTGCATATTCCATGACGAATAGAGCATGAGTGAGGAAGGTTCATAAGTCTGCCTATATAACGAACTTGAGAACTTATAATCTTAAACTATCTTAATGGAAAGTACTAATTAAACGTAATCTGCCACATGAGAAGGTATCACCGAGACACTGACAGAAAAAACCCTTCAAGGAAACTATAGAGACTCAAACCATTACCAAATAACACGGAACAATCTCTTCAAGGTAAGCCTCTTATATCTCCATTGAGACAATTATGTTACATGGATCTGCAAAATATAAAGTTTTTATGGAAAATATTAAATTTCTCAAAATAACTGTCTTACCATCCACCGAATAAACATATAACGTATTTTCCAAATGTTGTAATCAATTTAGTGGCAAGACAAACCAAGAGAAGTCTTTGAACTAATAAAAGATCCAGCACTCCCAATATGCAGTATTAAATACAACTGATACAAATTAGAATTTATAAAGACAAGATGTACTCAGAGTCGATGAAATAATTTTAAAAAATAAACTTTGGCAAGAATGCCCGATAAAAAGGTTGAACCAGATCTAAGATGTTACTCAGAGAAAAACAACGATTTCTTAAAGTTAACCTTTGCCCAAAAGATCATATGGTCTACTTGTAGTTCAAAATTTAAGCTGAATAACCCATCAACAAACACAGATAAGTTATCATGGAAAGAAGTGTTCATCAACACAAGCACAATTACCGTGGCTGGCGGCGTCACGCTCTCGAATAAAACCGCATCGGGATTATCGACTAGGACGGGCGATTTGGACCATAGGCAGGTCAACCCACAGCGGCAGGAGTATAAATTATCCATATTGTCGGGGATCCAAGTCCACCCCTTGACAAGCACGCTGACATGGCTCGCCCCGTCCGCCCTGCAATCGCCCGTGGCGTTGCCGCCGGCCTGCAACGCGGAGGCGTTAGCGGACGATCTTATGTGCGCAGCGCGGAATCGATCGCATCCGACATGGGAGTCCCAGAGATCAAAGGCGGAGGCGAGATCGGTGAAAGCGAACTTTGGGCGGTCAGCGGCGGTGGCAGAACTGGTGGAGACTGGGAGAGGGGCGGATGAGGAGAGAGAGGGGAGCTCGATGTAGCCGGAGAAGAGGAGGAGGAGGAAGAGGGCGGAGGCGAGCATGGGGGCGAGGAAATTGATGGGCTTCAATGTAACCGGCAGCAGCATGAGGGGAAGAAAGGAGCGCGAGTCCAACCAATATCGTTGAACTGCCCTATTTTTAGAGCCGCCAATTGATCCGCCGTCTCAATGACTCAAGTAGATTGGGTGGAAATATTATCAATTTAAATTCACTTTATCTAAATTTTATATCAATTTATTATTTTTTTTTTATAATTTTAAAATAAAAATATTATTTTTCATTTCACATGAGTACTTATTTATGTAGATTTATATTTAAAATATTTATTTTTAGATATATTTGATTGGTAAACCAAATAAACATTAAAGATATAAAGTGTTATTTTATTATTTTTTAAATCTTTGATGAGCACACAAATTAATCCGTGTAACCTATAATCCATCTTAGATTGAGTTAAATTAAAAAAATTTCAATCCACTAATACAATGGATCGGCCTATCCCATCCCACCATGGGTCGAGCCATCTTATAGCTCTATATACTTTTACCGAGATGACTTTTTAGAAAGACTTGTATGCTAGACTCGCCGACCGAAGAAATAAAGTAGTGGTTAGCATTTATAAGTTTTACACTAAATATTTAAAGATGCCCATTTTAGTAGATACAAATATCATACTTTCTCAATGCATTTAAGTGTTGTAATTTAATGTTACAAGGTGGCTCCACGAATTACTTAAATGCAATCATAATAATTTATAGTTGTAATGCAAGAGGAGTAATTAGATGGCACATACTCTCATAATTTGCTTAGTAAGTCAATCAAGTAAGTATACAAGTAATTAGGCTTGACAAACAATGTCTGCCCTGAAATTATCTGGTTCAATCTGTAAAAACTTAAAACTTCACCAACAAACAATCTGTTCCAGTTCATGTGGAATAGGCCTTGACTCATAAATAAGACACTAGCACACCTGGTCGGATTACAGGATCCGACCACAGGATGAGCATATCTTTACTGCAGTATCCCACTTCTTCTACCCCACCAAATGGCTAATATGAACAAAATTATGCTACCTCCTACAAGAGCTCCCACTGTTTCCTCAAACGTGATATATGGAGAATCGTACAGTGGGATGTGTATGTTTATCGCAAATATACCTGTCACGAGGATGCCAGCAGTTATTAGAATGGTGGCCATGCTGAGGATGACTCCCATCTGTAGCATATGGTTCTGCTTGTCATCGAGCATGATGTTGATGTAATCCTCAGTGTCGTCGACATAGTCTCTTAGCTTTAGGAATGCACAGATGTTCGTTATCAGAAGATTACACCAGAGCTAATAATTCCAGGACAACTCAGATAGATAACAATCTCAGTTGTTAGCTTTACAGTTAAAAGAATTTATACCGTAGATAGTCTGCGCAAAGTAAGCCTCTAAGAGCATTTCAAGCTCATGGATTGTCAGGGTCGAAACCACCGGCATTCTCTTTGCCACTTGCAGCATCAGATTCCAGTTCATCACTGGAAATGGAAACAAAAACAAAACAACTGAAATTAAAATACAGCTCAAAAGGTACATAATAATCAGCATTTATCTAGTTGTCAGAAATCTCAGAACTCTCCTCAATCTACTTTGACATGTTTTCCAGTCTCATGAAAAAAAACATAAAAATTTATCCAGTTGTTCCTCTCAACATTTTCTTCTTGTTTATGTCACGAGAAGAAACTGGAACCTTAATTTATCACTCTATATACCAACACAATTGTCAATTGACTTTCTCATACTTCTAAATCAATGGCATTTGCAGTTAGAGGGTAGTCAAGGAGGTAGTGTTATTATTATACTTATCTTTTTTTTAATGGAATTTCTCTATTTTGTGCAAAGCTGAACATAGGTTAACTCTCCAACATGAGGAAGAGAAATAGAGTTGATAATTATATGAATGTTAGTATTTAGATGTTTAATTCAACATTTCATTGGGCATTAAGTAATTATGAGTTATTTTACAGACCTATATGAGTGTAATGGTTCTCTATCATCCAGAGTATGACACTAATTTTTTCCTCTAAAGTCTCACAAATTACCACTCTAAGCTTGCTCGCTTAGGTACTGCCGCTAGAAATGGAGCAAGTTAGTGAAACAGATGAAAGGTCAACACATTATGCTGCTATAATATTGAATTGACACAGTTATTTTAAAATGTGCAATAACTACCGAAATGGATAATAAAATGAAATCACTCTTAATTCCCCTCTTTTCTATACTAATAGAATGTTCATACCTTTATTCATCGGGTTCAACAGAGTTTTCAAGTTTTGATGATCCACTTTGACTGATGGAGGAGCTTCTCTGTCAAGTACATTTCAGCCATGTCCATGTCATCATCCAATAAATTTCAATTTCATCCCTTACCTATTAAAAATTTACAAAAGCCATGGTGATGGAAAACCCAAATGATGGATATCGTAAGAAATTTGCCATTTTAAGTCCACTAGAAGGGCAGAATAACACATATGAGAGATATGACAATAATAACAAGAATAACTCAGACAGAATGAAGTTACAACTCTGTACTCCATGAATACAAGTGATTAGATTAAATGCAATGATGAATGAAAGTTTTCATGGTAGCTACCATAAAACAACTGCTGTAACAAGAGTAAATAGAAGAGTATATGTTTTGTTAAGTTAACAATAACTGTAACAAGCAATCATGGAGGCAGTTTGGAATTCTTCTAATTATTGGTGTATGACAAGGCAATGAACATCCAGAAATATGGTAAAACGCTATGACTGAAAACCACAACTGTTGGAGTATTTTCAATACATATAAATCAAAAGAATTTATGATATGGGCATTCAACGTAGTGTTTGCTATTGCTTCCAAGATCTATATCTGAACAAGAAGATAAAACCTATGTAAAAACCAAGAAATGAAGTTCAGCAAAGACAATATTCCTTCATTCTTGCAATATGTAATAAGTACAGGAGTTGGACAACTTTCTCCTATCACCCTGGATTATTTTTCACCACAGCATGGAACTTTATTCTGAACATGAGAGAAATTCTTTAAGTAGTTCTACATGCTTTGTAACTTCTACATGCTGATGAAGGGCATATGCTATCCAAATTACAGCGATCATAGTTAAAACAAATTGCGTTAAGTAGTTTTCATTTTTTTTTAGAAGAATAAGACTCCGAATTTGCAAGTGATTAATGTTTAAATTACGAGTACAGAGACAGTAAGCGTAATTTCTTATTAAAATAACTAGACACTACCTGTTGAGGGCTGATCGAAGAGGAAACCCTATATTTGAGATCCTGGACAAAGGTGGGGACAAGGGGCTCCCTGAAGTTGGGGATGAGAACTTCCGTGGCGGTGATGATCACCCGAATATGCTCCAGTTTTATCACAACGGCACGCTCACGTCCGAGTATAGTGGAGGGGTACGACAACAGCGTGTCGAGGACTCGCAGCATGGAAGTTCGAGGACTCGCAGCATGGAAATCACGACTATTTGAGAATGTCCGAGTGGATGGCTGGAGGTTGGAAGTGATGCAGCTGGATGTCATAATAGGACGGGTCGTGAATTACTGCGGGCGGATTACGTTGGCAATGGAGCCGGGAAAGATATATCGAACACCATGTTGGTCCTTTGGGCGACCGGGTGATATGACACGAGTGGTCTCGAGCTCGGATGTGAGTCGCATAACGATCTCTACCGATCAGGAACGGGCGCCTCTAGGGATTTATGGGCAGAGTTTATTAGTAACACGAAGGTATTAAGTTATCCGCCTGGCTCTATAGCTGATCGAATTCGAATGTGAGCTTGAGGAGCCTCGAGTGAGATTGCCACTAAGGACCCTAGCGGACCCAGTGACTTCACCGTGGCGAAGGTGTAAGGGTGGTGACTCCTTGATAATTTAAAGGGGACTAAAAACGGTCCGACCGGTGTGAGACATATTCGCACGGGCTAAATCATGGCTCTACCCGATCTGCCCTGACTTCCATGTTAACCTAAACTTTGACTACCTATCATCTTGACTTTCGACTCCATAAATTATTTGGGCCCACCCTTAACTATGTCACATTTGAAATTCTAAGTCACTAATGTTAATCATTTGCCACTAGATGATTTCTATTTTTAACAATTTAGAAGTACATCACCCTCCCAATATGCGTTGCACTATAGTCATGAACATATTTGAATAATTCCTAAATTATCATTTTTTGGACATGATCCATCTCAAGATCTACATCAACAAGAACGTGATGCAGTAGTCTTCCATTCACATCGCAAAGCTTCTTAATTGATCGCACATTAAACAACAGAATTAATAACTTTCGATACTGCACACCACCCCCAAAAAATAGATTAATCAATCGATGGATTAAAACATCTTTTTTTCTCCTGCCGTCTCCGGCGATATCTCACGATCTCCGTTTGCTGGGCGTGGCTGATTGGTTACCCTCGAACAGCTCATCAATCAGGCTCTCGAGGTCATCTGGGGCGAACTTAATGTACTTCTCGGTCTGCCTTCCAGGATCGAGGTGCTGCGAGAAGCGGCCGAGGAAGGAGCGGTAGGCCGGCACGATCACCGCCGACACCGACACGCGGAGCTCCGACTGCATCTGCTCGTCGCTCACCACCCAAGCGCTCTGCGTCTTATGAATCTCGTCGATCATGGCGTTGAAGCTCTTGAACCGCTCCTTCAGCACCGGCTTCGCCACCCCGCTGCCGCTCTTACCATGCGTCGTCAGCCCTTCGTCTCGAAGGGACGCCAGCACCCGAGACCACGTCTCCCGCTGATAGTTCTTGTGGTATTGCCGGAGTTCTGAGGATCGCCGCCGGTACCAATTTTCCCCTAATATCTGATGGATCTCCGGCGATCCTTTGATCTTTTTCGCCACGTACCGCCCGTTGTTCATCATGAAGATGTTGCAGAGCGCCAGGTCTTTGTACAGTCTCGACTTTGCCTCTAGGTTTGAGTGTAGTAGGTTCATCACTTCCAGCAGCTGTACCCAAAAAGGCTCCTCGTTCTCGGCGGCGCCATTTCTGTTGCCTTCTTCGTCGTAGGACGACGAATTCTCCGACTGTTTGTGCTCTCTAAACACTTGCTCCAGCGTCGCCCTGTATTCGCATGCGTACTTTAGGTAGTTCATCACGCAGCGGGTGAGCGGGTGCACGACGCCTCCCGGCACCGGCATCTTGTTGTTGTTCGCGTTGATGCTACTCTCCAAGTCATAGAAGATGGAGGCCGCTGCCTCCCCTATTCGGCACTTCACCGCCATGATCTCCGTCTTGGGTCCAGCGATCCATTCCGTGTAGGAACCCTAGTCTCTCCCTGCTTCCGGCGCGTTGGGAAGCAGAGCATCCACGCTCGGCGCCACGTCTCGCAGCGTCTCATAGATGTCAAGGACCTTAAAGAGCTTCTAGGTGGAGCGCTTGGTCATGGAGACGACCTCCAGGAAGGTGAGCAGTTGGATGACGGCAGCGCGCGCGAAGGCACGGAACAACCGATCAAAGACGTCGCAATGGCCGGCGAAGACGGCCTCACAGAGAGCGTGCTCGGCGGGAAAGACGGTCGTCGTGGCGTGCTAGAAGGCCTTGATCCATGACCCTACCTCGCCTTCGAGCGACTCCCATGCCATCTTAGACACGTCCTCGATGCTAACCTTTTCCAAGCCGAGTCTCAGCAAAGCCGCCTTGAAAGCGTTGCGCCGTGCCATTGCGAACACCTAGCAGCACTCAATCGAGTAGCCCGCGCCGACCATAGCGCGCACGATCTTACGCAACCGCTCCACTATCTCCGGTGGGTACGACAGTGGCGACTCACAGGCAGTGGGTTCTGGAGAGTCATGGACTTGAGCAGACGAGATCGTGCCCTTCACCTTCCTGCTGCAGCTCCCGGGATCAGGCTTACTTCCGTGTGGATCTTGAAGCAGAGCGTAGAACTCGTCCTCGAGCAGGCACATTGTTTGGTGAAGCAGGACACCGGCACGGTTCATTGTTTGGAAGGGAAGACAAGACAACAACACAACCCTTACATAGATAGCGATGACCGATTAAATAAGTCTTCCGGTCAAATTTAACTGCGATTTGGATGGAAGGATAAATTTGAGAAAACGTCTGAAAATTAGAGGACTAAATTGGGTTAAGTGAAATATAAGGGACGAAAATAAAAACACACTAAAAGACGAGAGACTAAATTATATTTTTATCCTATATAATTTAAAGAATTACAGGTAACACAACAACGTTACAATTCGGTACAGAAGACGCATCACACGTTTGGCGGTTGATATTTAAAAATATATGTAAAAAAAATGGAAAATGCCGACCACATCCACAAGCACAAGATGGAAGAGAGCAGAATCATCATGGGCGGTTCACCACTCGGCAGTTCTCTCGAATCTCTCCTTCGTTCCCCGTCAACGGGCTGATGCTCCCCATTCTCACCATCGCTGCTCCGAAGCCCTTCGCGAACGCGCCGGCGTCCTCGCTGTACCGCTTCACCAGCCCATCGATCTCGCTCCCGTCCCACTTGTACAGCTGCTGGTCCGAGTGCAGCAGCCCCTTGCTCCGCGTCAGCATCTGGTAGTACCCCGAGTCGAACGCCGCCGGCGTTTCGTCCAAAGACGACAGCTCGTCGTCGCCGCTGCCGACTGTCTTAGGGCACTTCGCCTTTAGGGCGGTGGCGAAGTCTGCGTCGATAGTGGAGGTCTCGTTGTAGATCCGGTCGCGGAAGAGCTTGCACTTGGCGTATCCCAAGGTGTGCGCTCCCGATAGGAGGACGAGGTCCTCGGCGGAGAGGTTGTGGGCTTCGAATTTGGCGAGGATGTCCGACAAATCAGATACCGGCGACGGGATGTTGGAGTTCGCGTCGTCTCTACTCGCGTTGGTCGAATCTCGCCGACCGAGGAGCACATCGTAGGGGCTTCCGCCTAGCTGCAAAATCAAGCACACGAGGTGTTCGTCAGAAGTTCGCTTAGGCCTTCTTCACAAAAGGTAAGGCCTTGGCATCGTTACCGCTACAACTGAGTCCCTAGCCGCAACGGCCAAGATATCGGCACAGGAGACGACATTGCCGAAGCACACGACGTTCAAAGTGGCTTTGATCTCGTCTATGAAATCAAATCCTCCGACAGAATTGTTGTTCGGCGCCGCTGTCTTCTCTCCCACAATGGTCGGCGAGTCATCCAACAGCACCGAACCATCGCAACCCTGCACATGATCCATCCACCACACTGTCACACAGTTCCCACAGACCAAATAATACTCAAAGCTTGCTGCCTGCCCTTACATTGACGAAGCAGTCATGGAAGTGCAACCGCACCAGGGACGCGCCGATGCGTGGCTTGAGGGTGACGGCCGTCTCCACCATCACCTGGATGGTGGGCAGTGCCAGCGGGCACACTTCGTCGTAGA
Source organism: Kaempferia rotunda (assembly GCA_037177415.1). Lineage (NCBI taxonomy): Eukaryota > Viridiplantae > Streptophyta > Magnoliopsida > Zingiberales > Zingiberaceae > Kaempferia > Kaempferia rotunda. The sequence goes on along the minus strand of JBAMIB010000083.1, from coordinate 2,061,605 downwards.
AGTTCGGCGTGAGCTTCCCCTGAACGTGGTGATGCGCCGCAGGGAGAATGATTGCAGAGATGAAGGTGAAGTACAGTGTGCCGAACAACATATTCGAGCTGATTGCCATATGTTTACAGCTAGTCGACTTCCTGCTGATTGACTTAGTTGTTGTCAGTGCGAATTCAAGGTGATCGCGCTTAAATAGGCGCGCAACATCGGTACCCGGAACCAGTTGTTTAATGAACCTACCGTGCACATGGTGCTTGTCGAGGTGGGCTTTGAGTTTCTTCTGGGATTCGCCTTCGTTGCACCTCTCTCTAACTGTTAATGAGTTTTACAAGTTTCTTGGAAACTTGGAGCCTTGGGAAATCCAGAGACTCCGACCTAGAACTAGGAGATAAATAGAAGTTTTCTGAATAGAACCAACTTTATCGTGTTTATAGTTTAAAATTTAATTGGGTGCGTTTTTTTTTTTTTTTTTTTGGCTGAGTTAAATCTTGATCGGTTCAATTGGAATGATTTATTTATTCGGTCGCGGTTTGATATAAAAATAAAAAAAGTGTTGAATTATTTAAAATGGCGTGTTGTAAATCAAAAAGATATTGAAGTATTCTCTTGATGAAATGATGACTTGTTTGAATTATTCAACAGAATTCAGCAAACATTAGCTCAATTTGCTAGTGAAATTAGGTCTATCTTTTTTTAATTTTAATGATATATGATCCGGGGTCAATATCTGATCAACGAAGAGGATAGGTCAGCATCAAAGTCCCGATAAAAGCCAGGTCAGCAAGTCAATAGGAGGGTCAGGTAAGCCCTCTTCGCAATCCG
>JBAMIB010000083.1:2030807-2041429 GCA_037177415.1 Kaempferia rotunda | reverse complement strand
TTGAGGAGAAAGAGGTAGGTCAAAAAACTTGAAGAGGATGAGTGTCCCATTCATTTGGATGAAAGCATTTGGACCCATTTAGTGTAGAGGAATGTCAAAGTAAGAGGTGATACCCATAAAGTAGTTGGGTAATGGGAACCTAAGACCATACTCTACCTGTCCCATGAAGAAGGTATAGAATCCTTCCGGGGGTTCCACCGGAGATTGGTCTAATCAGGGAAGACAGAGTTCATAGTCTTCTCAGATCCCGTAGGTTTCATAGGCTGCTCTAAGAATACTCTCCCTAAGCCTTAAACCCGGTCTTTCATACCACTTGGCTACATAAACTCCCTCAAGAACTTCTTTTTCCGTAGCTTGCTTAGTTCTCACCATGGTGATTAAAAGGAAGGTTGAGGAAAAACACTAAATGAGGAAGAAAGATCCTTACACCGGCCGAGAAACCCTAAGGAAGGGAAGGAGATGAAAGGTGAACAAGGATGCAGGCACCGCAGCGTTCGACGAAGATGAAAAGCCATAAAGATAGAAAACCCTGGCATAAAAAGGTTTTAAAGGGTTTTGCGTGACGGCTAAACCCGATGCACAAAGGGATCCTTTACACTTGTTTTAAAGAGTGGGCAAGATTCATCGGAAGAAGAAAGAGTTAATGGATTGCGACACAATTCAAAAGGAATGATCAGAGACGTGATGGGAGCAGCGGCGTCATCTTTCCTTAATTAGTTGCTGCAACTTTTACACGTGTTAAGAGGATATGTGCTCTCGGCAGTACGGTGCTCCACACGCCCTTAATTAGCTGTCAATCAGGCGGGCTTTTGAAACTGACCGTATCCTTAACAGTGATTTTGGTTATTCTTCTAAGACAATTCAAAATTTGGCGCAACGGAAAGGGCGGAATAAAGAGGAGCACGACAAATTTCACCTTTCTGAAGAAGCCTTTCCCCCCTAATTGTCTCGATAACTTAATAGTTCAATCTGTCAGCTAAACTCACTTTCGATTAGACTCAAAAGGGAGGCTATTTGATCCAGATATTATAGGGGGGAGACATTTGGCAAAAAGTGCTGAGTAAGCAAAGTCCCGAGTACTACTCAGGCCTACTAACTCATGAGTATCTCTTGGGCACAGAAAGTCTCGACTACCACTCGGGCACAGAAAGACCCGAGTAACTCTCCGGCACAATAAGTTTCGAGTAACTCTCGGGCACAATAAGTCTCGAATACTACTCGGGCACAATAAGTCCCGAGTACTACTCGGGCATAGCAAGTCCCGAGTACTACTCGAGTATAGAAAATCTCGAGTAGCTCTCGGGCATATATTATTAGAGACCCCTCAGTTATGAGTTTGGGCCCTCTTATGAAAGGTTCACACGATCCTCCCCGGGAATTCCGGTATTTATTACTAAAAAGGGGAAGATCCTATTATTATGGAAAAATATTTATTGTTTGGTTATTTAGTAATAAATATTTGAAACAGTCATAAGAGAGATATTCGTTGATTCTTTTCTCTTTATTAACAGGTTCCTACAACATCGGAAAGATTGCCAAGTCAGCCCTAATCATAGAAAAGAGACACCCGTCGCCTCAAGGAGAGGAAATCCTAGGTAACAAGGCATCTAAGTTCTTTTCTCGCAACTTCTCTCTCTCTTTGATTCTGACTTGAGCGTCGGAGGGGTTTCCGTCGGAATTCTTCCTGTGGATTCCCTTTAACGTTCGTGTTAACCTTGCAGACTCCCTTGTTATCGATGTCCACCTCATCGCCCTCGATTGGTTCCTTGGTGTCAGCCCTCCATGTCACTCGTCACCGAAACAGATCCATTGCGGATCAACTATTTGGCGGGGAGGGATGGGTCAACCTGTCATCTTGGCGAGTTGGGAAATCCCTAATCCAACACAATCTAAGGTGAGTTGCGGGCTAAGCAAGTCAACCCACGGGTCCATCAAAAATTTTAAAAAAAATTATATCTTCAACGTTTTACTTCAAAAAAGTTTCATCGATTAAATGTACCTAGAAAAATATGTTTTAAATATAAATGGACACAAATAAATAATCATGTTGACAAAAAGTATTATTTTTATTTCAAAATTATAACAAAGATAAATAATAAATCGGTATAAAAGTTGACTTATATGTGTTTCTCAACCAATAGACCAATCCAATCTCGTCACGGACCAACCCAACCGGGTCATGGCCTAAGTGGATTGACCTATGGCGGACTTAGTTTTATAAAATTACAATCTAATATGCTTAAATTGTTTAGTGAAACGGACCAATCTGACCGGTTAAAGTCAAATTGACGGCTCTACTCCCGGAATAGCATACACGTCTGGATTATTTTATAAAAAAAAACTAACATATTCATGTGGCTAGCTCTGACAGAAAAATTAGATCCAATGTTAAGTTCCTGATTTTATTACGACAGATTTCTAATTTTCCGTTAAACCGTACATCCTTATATTTTTATACGTTGCTAGTAAAACAAACAAATTGTTATCTATCAAAGTTCATTCAAAAATACCTCCAATTTGTACAGACGCGAGCAGCATTGCACGAAGTAGCAGATTCAAAATTTTGAAATTGGAAATACGATTACGCTGAGCAAACCTCGTAACAATGACAGCTCACAAAGGCTTTATAGCTAACACCAAATTGAAGGTAAGCAAATTCTGCATCTGAAACACTAGGTCCCCGTCGCTTTTGCTGTTGGAGATGCTGGCGCGCACAAGTAGGCGTTGTTGATGAAGTAGACAAAAGAATGTCTAATTTTGTCACTAACGTTGGATTCGGGGAGATAGTCATGGTGGCAGAAGCCAACCCTGCCTCCTCACCTTTTTCAATCAGGACAACGATTCTAAGAGACCACTCACGGGAGATCATCAAATGACTCTTGCAGGCACAGAGGTTTGTTGGAAAATGGCGTGAGCCATGTTGATGTTACCAGCGGTATGCAGTGCCATGTTGCTTCCAGCTGATGAGTCTAACAATTGCACGAGTGAAAGGAATATCTCCATTCGAGTTACATCTCGGTTTGCCTGCACACGATGATCAGAGTATGCCCATGTTTTTACATATCAATAGTGTTGTTTTTAGTGAGAAGAGTGCTGGAAGTACCTCTACAGCAAAACGTGCCCAAACTTTGCTTTTGCGTGCCTCCATCACCCCTTTCAATATGGTCAAACCCAAGCCTCTGATGAAGTCAGCAATCTCCAGAAAAGAACCACGCTCCTTGCAGAGTATCTACAAGGAAGTGCATCTTTAAACGTCTCATCATTGATGATCAATAAACATGAAATTATTTGTACCAAAGCAAGGTATGATATACTTCTACTAGCAGTTGACGGGGAGGGTTTAGATCCTCCACCACAATGGGACAAATCATTGGTTGAGTTCCTACTTCAAACGCCCATGTTGCACCATCCTCAAAGTTGTCTTTCAAAAGTAAACCACCCTCCTCATTGCTGATCTGCATGAGGATGAAATTGTCATTAAACATTCGCATGGTCCAACAATCTGATGACAAAGGAAAATCACAAAGAATCATGGCATGCAGCCATGAGCAGAATTGACTGATTTATTAAGAAAGGCATGGCATTAAAATAAACGGTCATATATTAACAATTAAATCCAACAATCAAATTCATTTGTTCCAGAATTTGTCAAAGTTCAGATGTGTTTTCATTCTGAAGAAAATTCAAACTACCATTGCAATTAACTCCATCATGCATTGGAAATACTACTGAGTTATTTAGCTAAAAAAAAAAAAGTTGTATCAGAGATTTTAGAATATATAGACAAGACATAGCATACAAGTTAGGAGTGAAAGTCCGACCTTGGGTTCTCCAGAAACCTTCAGCTTGTCAGCATGCGTTGTCACACTTTGCAAGAAAAACATGTGTTTGATAGTCTTCTCTAACAATGCATCAATGCTGCACTATTCACTCACCAACAGCAAGAGCCAAAAATATGTTAAGTAGGGCTCTTAAATACAAGCAGAATTTGCAAAAGATAAGGATTTAAGCTTCATATTAAAACAAGTACCTTTGCCCCATTGGGGACTATTTCTCGAAGTTCCTTGATACGGTCTTGTATCAACTGTCTGTCTTTTGGCCGTGGTCTAGGGCTCTCTCCTGCTCTAGGTCTCTTCCGGTTCAGCTTACCTACTTCTGATACTCTTTTACTATTTGAATCTGATGCACAATCATTCATAGCGCTTTGACAGCTTTCAACCTGTGCGTTGATTTGAGACTTATGAACCCCAGATTTCTGAGTGTACTCTCCATCTTTCTCAAAGCGGCACGAAGACTTGCTATAACTTATGCATGAAGGCTCTAATTTTACTACTAGTGCTGAAAATCCTACAGGTTCATCTTTCTTGTGATTAGACAACTGTACTTCACAGTGACTGGAAATTCTAGCATAACGTGAACTGCAAGGATCCATGAATGCACTCTGAGAAACATTACTATCTGAACCCTGTTTGGAACACGAATTGTTCTTTGTAATTACTGCATCCAATAATTGATCACTGTCATCTATGGGAAACAACCCAGAACAAGAGATCTGTTCATTTAAGGAATCATAATTGGGACAAGCATCCGATTCTCCTGGGAGCATGGTTACATCTGTGCCAAGATAACAAGCATTTGTAATATTCTTATGCACTACCACGTCAGCCAAACTGCCATTTGTCCAATATATATTGTGATCAGCATCCAACATATGAAACATATCATTTTCTGAAGCAAACAAAGTTCTACTTTTCAATGAAGGCAGAAGCCTGTACTCTTTCAAATCTTGTGCACACTGAATGATCTCCGTTCTACAAGTGTCATTTTCTAAATAATCAACATTTTCATTTATTTGGTCATTCCGGACAGGTTTTGAGTAGCTTATTGCATGTTCTTGGAGAATGTCAGAGAGCATATCAGAGCAAGAAACTTTAGATTCAGAGGAAAAAACATGAGAAGCTTGAACTAAATCATCATTTTCTTTGATCTCAACATTTGACTGGGTATGTTCACCTTCACTTAATAGGAAAGGCTGGTCCTTCCTGGAAACCTCTGATATGGATGCGTTTCTAAATTTGAGTGCTTGGGCTCTTTGGCATAAATTTGAATTTGTCTCAATTACAGCAGATGAAGTTGAGGATTTAGTAACTGTGTGTGGATTTGTCATTAAACTAGCATTGCTAATATCATAAACAACGTTTGTAGATTCAAATGCTCCAACAGCTGATGCAAACATAAGCTCTTCTTCCAAGACATTTAAATTATTAGGCAATAAAAATGAGTTCAAATCAGAGTGTCCGTTTTTACACTCAGATTTTGAATCATCAGGTGGAATCTGTGATGTAGGTTGTATGCCTGACTTTGGAAATATGTAATCAGCACTTTGCAAAATAAGCTTACCTAAAGGGTATGCCATCTTTGCAGTCAGTTCAGTTGGCACTACTTCAGAATCACTAGAAAGGATTTTCGTATTTAATTGAGATGGAGTTAGAGAAACAGACTCAGGGAAAGATCTTGGAGTTGGAGAATTGAGTAACTCTGTGTTGCATTGATTCGCAATGACATGTAATTTCTCATCCACATTAAGCCAAGGATTTTGAGAATGAGAACCAAGAGCTAGCCCATATGAACTATATATTTGACAATCTTCCCTCCAAGCTTTCTGGGTATTACTAGATAGAACATCACTTGAACCATAATCTAGCTTCGCAAACAAACATTTTATGTGCTGAACCAATCCAATGTTTTCCATAACCTGCAATTAACATATACAAATCAAAATAGCAGATAAAATAAGTATACACTCAAATACCACCTACGCCCATTAGCATAAATTCCCTCTACCAATTAACAAGAATAGGTGGATGTTTCTACACAAAAGTCAAAGAAACCTCAAGCAATTACTTTATGATGAAATGTATGTTTCTGCAAAATTTTTTATCAACAATGATGATGTAGGCATCTTGGACTAAATATTAAAGGTGGAATAGAAATATTTTTAACTATTTTTCAGAAAAATAGTGACCATGTGCAAGTTAATTCTTCCTAGTCTGTTGATGCAACCTCATGTCATTTTATGAAGTGCCTAAAAGTTAACATTTCAGGCTTTATCGTGATAACTATTTGTTTGAAAGTTGAAGCAAGAAGAAAAACTAAAGGACAAAACAATGTAAAAAATACGACATATTCAGAAGAAGTATAGTGGAAATAAGAGTACCATTTGAGTAGAACCAAGTTGTATTATGCCATATGGAAGCACAGGGACAATTACAATTGTCTGCCAAACAATAAAGTCATCAGAACTTAAGAATAACGAACATAAATGTAAAACAAAGACTAAAGCTTTAGAAGAAATGAGAAAAATAAGAAACAGAAAAGTGAGGGGGTGTTTGGTTGGATGGAATGGGAGTGGGAATAAGAAAAGAATGAAAAGTTGGTACTTGATTTGCAGAATTGGTGGTAGGTCCCACGGATTCAATTCCCTAAGTATGGGAATGAGCCATTACTTAAGCAAAATGGAGGGAATGGAAATCCCTCCATTCTCATTCCCCACTTTTATCAATCTCATTCTCATTTCCATATCCATACCCTTCAATTAACCAAGCACACCTGAAATATGTTACCTGTATGCCTGCTTCTATCTGGCAGTTAATCTCAGCAAGGCCCTTGCAAAATGCAGGAAAATCAGTTAGGATGCCAAAAAAAAAAGTATAATGAGTGAACACTTAGTCAAAATCTTAGAACCTTAGATGTTTTCACATTTAGTCAAAGCTAGATAAAGTAATTCATACACAAAAGAAGGTGGAGATATAACATGAGAGCTTATTCATGGATCTCTAACTTCCCATCCAATTCATACACTGGCTTGTATAGTGAATAATCCAGTCGTAGACATTCTAGCGAACAATGCTAATTGAATTGTTTGCATATGCTGGGAATCAGAGAAATAATATCAAATAAATTGAGTATCTGATTCAGATTTTCAAACAAAATTGATGGACCTTTTATCATTTCAACAGTAGAAGTTACGTAGCAAAAGCCAGTGCTATCTTAAAAGGTCCACACAATCCAAAAAAAAATCAAAATATCCAATGAGTCTGAACTATTCTGGATCGGCTACACGGATCTTATCCCACTATTGAACTCTATGTATGGGTATACTGTTGCAGATATCAGGATCTTTTGTGTCACTTCTACATCTTCAAAAAAAAAAAAAACTTAAAAGATAAAAAGAGCAACAGGACAATGACAAGATGGTCATCACTTGTGGGTAGGGTTGGGCAAGTAGCTGATAACCTAGCAAACTCAAGTCTCAACCAAATAAGGAGCTATAAAAAATACAGTGTTTTGGATGCTAAAGCAAGCAAGACCTGCAAACGACAATGCTCTCACGTGTAAAATGTGCATCATGGAGATGATTACGAGCTATAGATTAGTTCAACTAAATGATAAGACATTAAGATATATACCTCAGAACTAAATTTGTCTGTGTTGATCCACTTATATTTTTCTGATAGAGCAGCTTGTCCAATTAACCTGAAATAAATTTGATTAATTAAATTTAACAAGGAGTGAGAAGTCAGTGTCGCATACAAAAAAAATCAAAAGAGAAATGTAATATCAAGCATGGCGCATATGCACACACCCATCTCCGACAAGATGGACCTGAGATGCCAAGATATTGTGAACCAGAGCATGTGTTCCATCATGCTTCTCACAGCCTAGCTCTAAGCCGTCACACATGATACCCACATCTTCTTCCTTATGAAGGAAATTAGAGATCTTGAAGCTTGCGATATTGGGCTTCTTGTTGCAGTACCCATCTTGCCAGATCAAATGCCTGTAATTTCAGAAAAGGGTCCATGAACAACTGCCGGAACATGTAGTTCGGAGTCGAAAGAAATTCAAAAAAATCAGTGTATGTTACCATATAAACGTGCCTTCAACTAACAAGCACTTATTCTCACTGCCTAATCCGTCTCTATGTTAGATTCAACTATCATTAACAAACAGACTAACCTAAAGTGGAAACCATTTCCATATTTGCCAGGCTCAACAAAGGCAAGCTATGATGCTAACAAACCCTATAACAGCCAAATCTTATCCGACGAAATATTACAAGTGAAAGCAATTGAGGCATGAATCTTACACTCGACGCTCGAAGACAACCGGCTTCCAGATAACAGCGTAGGACCACCCTGACTCAAGGCACAGTCTCTTTAGCCCCTCTCTCAGTGGCATCCCCATGAGGAACCGCACTCTGTTCTGAACCAAAAGAACCAAACTTTGCCGCAGCCGGAAAGTACCAAAACGGAGAGATGTCTAAGAAAGATCGAGTTAGGAAGCACAAATGCCAACGCTGCGGCAATACATAGATATTCCCAGCGTGCCTAACTACCACGGCAAGAGCCCCGCCCGGCCTGCATGGTCCTCACCCCGCCGCCCCTCTTCCTTCTGTTCCGCGCCGCCTTCCCCGTCTCCTTTGCAGCGGGTCGCCAGCCACCCATCGACGAGCTTGAACGCTAGGGAGGCTTCACGGGCTCCTCCTCGGAGCGAGCACCTTATGACCTTAAGAAGAGAAATAAGGCGTTCCAGAGCCAACTTCTTTAGAATGAAAGCGCAGCCTCGGTCATTCATGCCCTCTCTCTTCGAGGGCAAAACCGGAAATCCCTCATAATTATACTGCCCACTCAGCTACCGATTAATTTAAACAGTTTCTACGATTTCACTCTCAGAAATTGCTTTTCTCGGACCCCACTCATACTCGCCAATCACAACACGGGTAATCAAACATTAAGAAACTCGAAGCTGGATGACCAATCACAACACGGGTAATGCAAACATTAAGAAACCCGAAACTGGATCTCTGTTTTTACTAGGTGCAAACCAGTACAGTTGGTTCCTTAACTTTCAAGTCTGTTCAAATAATTTGATTCATATTATAAATTATTCGATTCGAATATATTTGACAATTTTTTAAGTTGAGTTTGAATCTATAATATTTTATTAAATATTACTGTTTATAGGTTTTTGTTTTATTTTATTATATATTTTTCATTGTTTTCAAAAATGTTTTAATTTTTGAAATGTAATATCATTGTGTTATTAATTTTTAAAATATAGCACTGCTATGATACTAATTTAAATAATTATGCTTCAAATAATTTAATTCGAATTTAAACCATTTAAAAATTAAGTTTGATTTTATCAGAATCGTTGAACCAATTGAATTAAGTTTAAATTTTATTTTTCTATTTTAATTTTTCTAAGTAAAAATTTATTTCTAGCGGTCGGCAGGTTCCGCACACTTTGGGGCTCGATGTTCAACTTAAATTACGAGGAAAGCCACTCGCAGGAAGAATGCAGGGACGGGGCTTTTTAAAAGGCAAAGCAATTCTTTATCTCTGTATAATAAGCAATCATATAGTCTTTTAATGGTGGGGTAAGGATGGGGCTTTCTTTTCAAAACGACGAAAGTGGGGGATCGAGTGGCGTGTTGGTACTTAGTAGGATGAGTAGCAGCAATGCTGACACACCTCCCCCAGTGCTTGTCACCTCCTTTTGCTTAAACTACTAAAATTTTCAGTAGCTCATGGTCCTTTCCAGGTTTCCTCGTCCCTTCTGAAGTAGGTTTCGATGTTGCTGCATTTGTTTGATTTCTTTTTCCACATAAGTTTTCGTTGATGTGGTTGCATTTTGTACTGTGTTGCCAGTTGATAATTCAAACACAAGGTCTATAATTGTCTGTCCAATGAAGAGAAGATGGTTGGCGAAATGCACAAGGACACAGCTCATGCTACCAAAGTGAAAGTGATGAAATCATCTTCAACTTAGGAGTCTTTAGGGCTCATTATCTCATTCCTATAAAAGTGAAAGATATGATTCTTAAACATATCTAAATATGATCTTGGAAGGGTGGAGTACTTGATTGCATTGGTGGCGATAAGCTAACTATGAGTTCAACATCTAAAGGGTGTTAACAACTTAATCATCATGATGTGGATGTCAAGGATGACTAATCTAATTCTTAGTGCCTTTGTGGAGTGCTTCAAGAAACATGAAAATTGTGTAAAAGGAAATAAGCAACTAAAAGACATATCAGTATGAGAATCTTGACTTTGGGAGGAGATATGGAGCTAGTCCTTTGTTGATTGGTATTCAATCTAAGGCCCACTAATTTGGGGAGGTGATACAACACGAGAAAGGCAAGTTAATGGTTGAGGATGGGTCACACCAATGATAATTGTGGAACCCACTTTCTTTCTAGATGACTCGGTGAAGTTCCAGACTTGTGCTTGATGATGTCAATTGGCATGTACTTTTATGGTGTTTGGATCTAAATCATTTTATATATACCTAGGTATCCCGAATAGGCAACCCTTACAACCAAAATACTCGTGGCGTCCAAAATGATGATGTCAATTGGCATGCACTTTTGTGTTGTTTGGACCTAAACCATTTTATATATATCTTGGTCACCCACATGAGGGCACAAAATACTCGACTTGTCATGCACATCACTATAGGTGACTGTTGTTGGAGCAATCTAGTACCCTAGGTTTTGATGTTTGGACATTGGTTTAAGTTAGATTTATTGTTGTACTAATATACATGGTGAGCTT
>JBAMIB010000083.1:1881768-1894261 GCA_037177415.1 Kaempferia rotunda | reverse complement strand
CTCGCACCGCTGCTGGGAGAAGACGAGATCGAGGTCGTCCGGCTCGGTCATCTTGATTCCTGACGGTTCACTCTGCCATCTACCCTTGCTTATCTTTTATATTTTAAATGAAACATGATGGACGAAAATGGGAACAGACCAAAAAACGAGGGACTAAATTGAATTTTAACCCATTTTAAAACTAATCTATATGATTTAATAATAAAAAATTTATCTACATAATTCTATAAAAAGAACTGATTAGCTTTTGGGCCATCTCAAACTTTAGGCCCTTTGTAAATCTGCCGATTTTTTAATTGACGTCCAACGGGCGAACTAATGGGGTGGACTGGACCTTTGCATAAAAACAGTGATGGTCCGTTTACCTTTCTCATCACTACAATTGCAAAGTGGGGTTTCGTCCATTCTCAGCTTCGCCGCCGCCTCTCCTCGTGCCGACGACGATGGTCACCATTGCTGCTGCCGTCTCTGCTCGAAGTCTCATGGCCTTGCTCGCTCGTCGCTCTTCTTGGACAGCTAGCACTTCCGCGAGGTCTCTGGCGGTCTCTTTCCAAGCCCCTACTCTTCCGAATTCGTCTCTCTACAAAAGAGGCGCTGCTACACTCGTCACCCAGCTGGTTCGGTTACCGTTCAAGAATCACGCGTCCTCCCTCTCAGTTCGGTACTTCTCCGGTAACATCTCGATTATCCATCCCATCGGAGTTTTGACCTATGTTATGCCTATGAAAGTTTAATTTTTTCCCCCAGATCCATTATTTGTTTCTAAATCTATTAGTTCTTTTACCCTGTAATTTGTTATCTATTACTAGAAAACGCAACTTGTTGAATTACCTATTCAATCTTTAGCGCTGAGTCCTGAGATGAAGTCGACGCTAGATAAGTTGATTCAATCCCACAAGGTCGTGCTTTTCATGAAAGGAACCAAAGATTTTCCTCAGTGCGGTTTCTCGAACGCTGTTCTGCAAATATTGAAGACGTTGAACGTACCCTTTGAGACAGTGAACATACTCGGAGATGATACTTCTCTGCGTGACGGGATGAAGGCATACTCCAGCTGGCCAACTTTTCCCCAACTCTACATTGATGGAGAGTTCTACGGTGGCTGTGATATTACTGTTGGTAAATACTATATTGCCTATGACATCAAACTCTGATAGTTTCTGCTTGTCATTTTTTATTATCTTCAATAATATGATGATTATTTAATTAAACATAAGTGTCATGCTATATGCTACAACTATTTTTTTTTTTTTGACAATGTCAAGGATATAGCAAATTACCCATTTTTTATAGTTTATGTTCTACTGAACACAAGTGAAAGTGTTACACACACCTTTCAGTCTTTTCAGCATGCTATAATGGACACCATTCTGCTAATGGTCTTTGCTGAATGAAGAAAGAGATGTTCTATCAATCTATATCGTTGACATGATTATGGTTTCAAGTTCTACGGGACCCTGATTGAAGTTGTTACACCTCCTTTCAATCTTTTTAGTATTATGTCCACAGATCATGGGCTTTTCTGATTGAAGAATGGGGTATACTAACAATCTATATAAATTCAGGCAAGGTGCTTTGGTGCTGCTGGCCCATCCTCTTTTCTCTATGCTAATCTTTGCATAATACAAGATTGTTGTGCCCATGGTCTTCTCTGAATGAAGAAAGAGACGTTCTATCAGTCTATATCATTGACATGATATAGCGAGTTATCTGTTTTATGGTTTCAGGTTCTACTGGACCCTGATTGAAGTTGTTCCACCTCCTTTCAATCTTCTTAGTATTATGTCCACGGGCCATGGAGTTTGCCAATTGAAGAATGAGACATACTAAATTCAGACAGCGTCCTTGGTGCTTCTGGCCTCTCCTCTTTTCTCTATGCTAATCTTAGCATAATACAAGCTTGTTGGCTCCGCTCCTTAACTCTTCCATAATTAAAAAAGGAAATTGCCTAGAAGGAAGAGGCAGAATTGAACCAAACCTAGAATATCAACTATAATCCATATTAATTGATCATAAGAAGAATCTGTATTATCCAGTCGTTTCTTAATTTGTATTTGCTAATTAATCCTTTTCTCACTCATATTTCTATGTGCCCTTGCTTCATCAGGGTAAGGTACCATTTCTTCAATAGTTCAGTTGAAAGGATCTGATAGATGCAATTTGTGAGGATCTAATAGTTGACAAAATGCCTTCTAGTTTTATCAACAGAAATATATATATGAGCTTCAGTTCTATTTTGTTTCACATAGTTGATCAAATAATTATGGGCTATTTTAAAGAGTATTGAAGATATTGCTAGAATATTTAAATCTGGTCAAATAAACCATAAAATTAATCATGTACATAGTAATAGAGTTAAATATAAAATAAATCATGTACAGGAGTGATAAAGTTAGAAATTACAACCAAATCAGATCTGCGTTGGACATTTTCTTGTGTGGATTCAATTGAAGATGTCACTCCCGGATATGATCGGAATTCAGTTGCATGTTCATGACTGTGGTGAGATGAGGAGTCTCTTTCAATTTTGAGCAGTAAAAATTGGGGAAAAAGGAATTTTGTTGTGTTGTATATGAGGGATACTGAAATATAATTAATTAAAATTTTACTGCCTCTATGTTCTATATTGTTTTTAACTTCTACTTCTATGATGATGCAATATTCCAATTTTGAAGCTTGCTACTGTGGCAACTTTTACTTGCTGATGTTACTGTTTCTTGAAATTACTGTGAAACAGAAAAATTCAAGAGTGGGGAGTTGCAGGAGCGACTAGAGAAAGCATTGTCTTCCTGATGGTCCTTCAGCTTTGGATAATTTTGATATTTCTGGTAATTAAATTATTTGATCACCTTCTAATTCCTTTTCAATTGGCTTTCCAGATATATCTATTTATAGTCTTCTCCATTACAACACTGACCTGAATTGGGAAAGGTATCCTGTTATTTAGCTATCTTGTCTCAAAAAGTAGGGCAATATACTGAAAATTTTTCTTATACTGCGCTCCATCATCTCTGATATCACACTGATCTCTTAGGTGAATTTTGTTTTTCATGTTGCTGATCAATGAGAATTTAATGTAACCTTATTTTTCTGAGTTTATGCATGAAGCTCCTAACCTTTTGAGTGTTTGGACAAGTTATAATAGTTATGTTTCAGCAATAGTGATTAGTGAAACATATAGCTCTTTTGGATAATGTTGCATAGAGGAGGAAAAGGTAGACTGGGCATATAATATATTTCCAACCATGTAAAACATTTAAAACGTTCAGAGAGGCACCTGTGTCTAGATAATATCACCTAACCTAGATAAATGAAGCTGGGTTTTAAATAGAAGAAGCTAATTAACAAATTTTTAGTTAGTTGAAAGGGATATATGCATTGGACGTTTATGTCTCTTAGAGATCCATGTTTACAAACATGTATGGTCCTTGCTTGTCTGTACACAAGTAGAAGAATGCAAGGCTCAGCATCATTAAGAACTTAGGGTTTTGACAGTCCAGTGGCTTAACAGAGAGCAATCAAGATTGATACATTAAAGATAAGGCAGCCAATCATGCCTTTCAAATGCACAGTCAAAAAAGAGATGAGTTCAGTCCTGGAAGGGCAATAACCTCATAACGGGTATGGACCAGTTAGGCCCTTTTCCTTTAAGTTTAACTTAATGTTGAGCTTGTACACATCACCATCCAAGCTGACCTGCAATTTCTTGAAGCATAAGAGTGTCAACCCTATAATAGAAAATATAAAGAAATTCATTTGATAAGGACTAAGCCAAATTAGTTAGGAAAAGCCTAATGGAGCTCCACTGCTATGTAGTTTAGACTTTAGATTGAGAGTCCATATATGAGTGAAGTAAACAATGCTTGCAAAGATACAGCTGACAAGTTACTGCCCATGTTAAAATCCAAGGAAGAAGCTGTCCATTGAAACATTCTGTGTGTGTACCCTTTTTCTCACAGCAATCATATAAATCAGGAACCTGCTGCTTAAAGAAATTTGCGCGTACAATAGTTATGGCAAAAGGGCATGGAGATGTTTGATGAAGCCGCTTGTAAAATGCTCATCACTCAGAAAACCACACACCCTGATTAGGCCACACTAGGTAAAAGTCCACATGATGGCGATGCGATTTAGCTCTTCTCGGGTTCAACAAGTGTAGGAGAAATAAAAACTCCTTACTACATGCCCCTAAGGTAGGGAAGACTGAAGAGTTAGTGTATGGCCCACTACCATTTCTAAAGATATGATCAGTTGTGTGTTTACAGATTTATGATACCAAATCTATTGGAATCGTCACAGTGGGAGTGTCTTAAGGGAACTCACTAGCACAACAAAACAATTTTTTCATTGATCTTTCCTTTCAATATTAGATCAAAATAGAAATAACTCCTGGGATGGAAGTTTTGTTTGTACCTTTGTGGGTGTCACACAAAGTTTGCTCGATCTCGTCCACGAGATTAAGGCTTTCATATAGCATAAAAGTTTTAACATCTAAAGTGGAACCGCCACATTAACGACCCTCCTACAACAACCCCGCGTCATATGGAGGGAGGTTCAATAGGGTGTTAAGCGCTTGGCAGGGTGTCTGCGGGTGATGAAATCCCTGGGATTCGACCCCTGCCCGATCTGGACAGAATATCATGCGCTTAACATCTATAAGAGGACAACAATGACATGAATATGGCAGTGCCAAGGTGATTGGTGTCAACTCCGGTGGAGAGAGAGGCTAAAATTTAGAAATAACTTCAATATAAATCTTATCTAAGACCATCTATTTCTAGAGATGGTTCACATCTAATCTTGACTATCAAAATGGATACTATTAGTTGAGATTAATTAGAAAGTAATTTCTTTTAAGTAATTATTTCAAAATCTAAAAGATTCTTAGTCTTCTAGAGTTTTACAACTCTTGTGAAATTAATTTAGACTCTTTTAAAATTCAATTTGATCCTTTAATTTTAATTGCAAAATTAATTGTTACTTTTACAGTTAATCTCTTTTTATTAAATTAAACAAATTTAATCAATTTATTATGATTAAATTTACTATTAATCACAATAATTATCTTTTAATTAACTAGTTAATTTGGATAACTAACTCTTAAATATCCTTGTGTCCTCACTCAAGCTTATATGCATTGCATGACAAGAGTTTCAGTTTTATGCGTGTGTGACTCTGCAAACTTCTAGATATAGTAGCAATCTTGTATGAAAAGCTATTTTATACTTTAGATACAGAAGTCTTGATTGACATTAGCAAGGCAACAAAAATACATCAAGTCTTATGTAGCACTATTACCATATAATAGAGTCCATTTATTATCTTATTTCACAACATGCTGTTGGAACTTAAATCAACATTTGTCTTATTAGGATTCAATACAACCATTACCCATTTACAAAAACACCAATTGAGAACTCTTCCCAACTAGTTTTCACTATGGATCCAACGGTGTGATATATGCTCCTATTTACCAAAAGTAACAAGTGTCAAAACGAGCTGATCCTCTTACAAGGTGATAATAGTAATCTCAAATTTACTAATTGAGCTCATCTACATGAGTCCTCTATAACTTGCTAAATAGTTCTCAAGGAAAGTTGTTCAATGGGCTGTTCTCTAAATCCGTCCTGCGTACTTATCTAAATATCACTATTTTTGTAGATGTGAGATGATCTACTACTGCTATTACATAGTAGAAACATAGTACATACTAATCATACTATAAAGTCTATTTCCTATCTTGAAATCATCAATAGCATCGCCTCATGCTTTAGGATCATCCCACATCTTTATCTATTACTAAAGCAACAATGCTATTAGCACATTTTATTATAATTTACCAGGTACATAAGTTAATTTTTTTAGTAATATTGCAATTATGTTTTCTAGTAATTACCTTTATAATTTGATTGGCTCTAGAGCATTAATACTAACAAAACCTCCGAGCTATCTTTACTTTGCTGACAAACTAGATTCCAAGAAGCCAAACATGATACCATGAAAATTCCTCTTGATCCTGTTAATTTCCTATACAACCCAAGAGGGTTACAAGGAATGGAGAATTGTTGTTGCGCGTAGATGCGAGATCACTATTAATAAGTGTTTGTATGTCCAAGAGGAAAAAAGGGAGAGAAAAAAACATATGCTAATGGTCAAGCCTAATGGCAGTTTCATCCAGAATCATATCCCAATAATCTCTATTTAATCGATGATTTCCAAGCTGAACTGCAAAAATGAGGGATAGGTAATACTGAATTGGAACAGCCAAAGACCCCAACTAAAGTTTCACCTCTATTTTGAGTCTTCCCAAGGTGAGGGAAGATTAGTATAGGTTGATAAGTAACCCACTCAATAAGAACAAAAGAGGAGATGACAGATCTTGCTTCCGGCCTTGGAGAACAAGAGCATCATATCAAATTTGAACTAGAAAACTTGAAAACTCGAGGAGTAACTCAGTCATGCCGCCCTTGAGAAGAGCCCCTTCTTCAGACACTAGCAATTTTCTTCTAGGCATTTGTAATGAGAATGAACTAGTATGGTGAAAGGTGATTACCTTACCTGATGCTTTTGCTACAAAAAAAAATCAATTTCCAGTAACATTTTCTAGAAGCACTGCCCACTTTGTTGTGCCAAGAATTTGTGAGATTTAAGAAATCCATACCATATAATGGCCATTTAGTTGAATAACATGAAACGGAGCATTCCAATTTACATTTTGACTAGTTATTTTCATAGTTCAGCTTAATTGTAACCAGTTTTCTTTTTTTTTCATCTGTGGCACACACAAAATTGCTCTGGCCCTTCTTTGCTAAATGGAAGTAAACTAACAGTCACTCGTGAACAAAGATAAACAATCATTATATTCTTGAGAAACCTCACCATCAATTGCTTCAAAGAATTAGACCTAAACTCAGACAGATGAATTGGCCATTCAACCTTGGAAATGAGGGAGATGCATAGCTTAAATGATCAAATTCTGCTTCCCTGCTATGAGAAGAAAATAAATAAATAAAACATAGAAGGTTTGATTTGATGCATTACCAAGAGGCCAATAAGAATTCAGCATTGAACTTGTTCAGCCCTGGGCTTTAAGCTTACTTAAGAGCTTAGTTGAATACAAGAATTCAAGTTTGGTGAAAAGGAGCAAAGCAGAGTTCCTCTTCCTTCAGAATTTGGTGACTGAAAACAGGATTCTATTGAGGTCCCAATGAAATTCCTAAAGTGAACTGTAAAAATTGGAGCTCCGTTGCAAATGAGAGGTCCTCCAATGCAGCCTCCATGGCTGCACTGGTTGCTAGGTGACAGAAGATGGAAGTTGCAGGAGAAATTACTAATGTAAACTATCTCTTCTACATCGCCAATAGTTGACTTGGCTCAAGTGGTCACAAGTCAAATGACCCTTCCCTAACATTTGAAACAGTGGGTCCAGGTAATCGCCCTGCTAGCTTTTTGGTCGCCATTTGAGGAGAGGAAGAATGAGGAATGCACGGCAATATAGATTGAGGGGAATAGGAATGGCTATCATAGCCCCACACCACGATGTTGGTGTGGCTATGGAAAGGAGGAGGCTCTTCAGAATACTCCTCGGAGTTGATGGGGAACTGGTAAAGCAGATGCTGAAAAAGAGGAAGCAACCCCTGTAGATAAAACATCAATTGTCAGGTAGAGCAGAGTTAGGGAACAAAGCAACCATGGAAGCTGCCGAACTTACCATCTGCTTCACTTCCTAGCTGAATCTTGAAAATCAAATTCTATAATACTATTGGTTCTTTCACTTATCTTGTGTACTTTTGATAGAATTAGATGGAAGGTTCTCAGTTTATATGAGATTTATTTATTTCCATTTTTGTTCATTTCTGAGCAATTTGACAAAAATAGACTTAGGAATGACGAGTTAAAAGCCTCATTTCTATCTTCTTCCAACTAAAGCAAGAGAAATTAATCATTTTATCTTTTTTTTTTTTTAATTTATTTCTCTTATCTTCATCAAGTATTTAATAAAGACAACTGATTACTGATAAGGTTGGATTTTCTTGCTTGGTAAATTAAGAGAGGATGAGGTGAGAGAATGAAAAACTCACAAAATTACAAATAGCGAGTTTCATCACTTGTGTATATTTTTATATTTCTTTTCCTCCGTCTCTATCTTTCCATACATCTGTTCAAGTAAATTCATTGTCAAGCTTCTTAGTCTATCAATTCCTTTCAACATTTCATCCGTATCATCTACAAGTAAATTCAATGTAGGGCTTGTTTTTTCATTTTGATTAAATTAAATGCCTGTTGGCATTTTGATTATTGTTAATTGTTTCTCAGTCTTATTTTTTTTTCCTTCTTATTTCGCTAAGATCTATGTGCATGTATATACATTTTATTTAAGCAATAGATGATGCTTTATTTTGTATCATTATCACTTTGTCTAAAAATCCTTTGTATATTCTTGTGGCAGGGACTGGACAAACATGTAAAAGGGTTTCAGAATAAAGTTGTCTTTGCTTGTCATTAACGGTGATTCATTCTGTAATGCTAGATTTTCACTAATTTTATCGAGTCGTGCACTGTATCTTTTACATGTTTTAGGTGGATCAAACTGCTATGTTGGATCATTTCCACTGGAATAGTTATTGAGAGACTTGTATGCAGATGAATGCATTTTCCACATAAAATATATAACTGAACCATGGAAAATCAGAAGAAGGCGAAAAATATATATATATATTTGATAAAAGACGAATCTATGAGTTTTACATGATTCAATAAAATTATTTAATTTACGGTCGTTTGTTATATTATGAAAATTGTGAACATGAAATTATTTTTATCTTTTTTTGTAGCAATATAATGACTTAAGGATAGTGCCAAGAAAGATTGAGCATTTAAATTAGAAAAATCAGATCTATCGATATTAGTTAAGCTAAATTGAAATATGTTAATATTGTTAATTCTATCAGAATCCTTGATTTATCTGGGCAATGGCACTCTTTGCAATTTTAATATAATATTTTTGAAAAATAAAAATCCTTTATTTTTATTATCATTAAAAAGTCCATTCTATTTTTTTTATAAAAATATTAAAAGGATTCTTCATATTTTAAAAATGTCTTTTTCAAGTATTATTTAATAATTTTGATAAAAAAAATTATGTCAACATGCTCAAAATTATTAAATAATTATGATTAAAATTACTCTAATTTGATCAAATGTGATATAAGTTAGCGGCTTTTTTATCAAACCGCATAGGTAAAGTCATAAAATTACTAAATTGAGTAAGTTTCAAAATGATGAAATTACGTATTCATTTCCGATTTTACCCTTTTCAATCGACTGATTTTTTTATCAGTTGAATCGATTTTGTTTTGTGTAAAATCGTCGAAATTCAAAGAAATCAGTCCAACTAATTTTGAAATCAGTTCGAAATCTATCTGACTTATTTCAAAATTAGTTGAACTGATTTTATTTTTCTTTTTTTAATCGATTAGTTGATAGACCAAACGATTTTGGATTGATATGAAACTAGTTTCTATATGTTCGTTTACCTCTCTTGGTTATGTCCATGCCTCAAACATAAATTTGACTTAATAAATTGATAATAATGAATTTTTGAACCCAAATTAAATTTTTTTAAACATATTCATGTTAAAAAAATTATTATTCTGAATATATTTTATCAAATTGATATTTGAGAACATATATATAATCAAGAGAGGTAGAGTAACACATATAATCTAGTTTCATATCAATCTGATATCGTTTGGTCCATCAACCGATTTTGGCCAAAATCGGCTGATGGACCAAATGACCTTGGATTAACATGACCAAAATCGGTTGATTGGCCAAATAACCTCAGATTGACATGAAACTAATTTATATGTGTTCGTCTACCTCTCCTGATTATGTGCATGTCCTCAAACATCAATTTGACTCAATATATTGAGAGCAATGAATTTTTTAATACAAATTAAAATTTTCAAACATATTCTTGTTAAAAAAAAATCATTGTGTCGAGAATACAAATTATTTAGGAAAGCTCTGAGGTGTAAATTATGTCAGCTAGCTGTCTTGGTTATTCTTAGCAAGTTTTGGTTATTTTTAGCAAGTCTTGTTATAGGATGATTTTTGTCTATTTTTTCCTGTGATTTCTTCCCTCTAAATCAGTGATTCTAATCCTGATATTGAGATGTAATTATGCTGTAAATTATTATAAATACAATCTTAATAGAAGAGAATTATATTCCCTCAAGTCATTTCTTTCAAGTGTTTCTTCACATAAGGACCTTTAGTAGCCTTATTCTATCTCTTCTTGCCCTTATCTTTAGGGGTGCTAGCCAAATAGGTACTTTAAAACTTGTTTTGCTTCAAACTCTCTTCCTCTTGAATGCAGTATGAAATGAGCTCATTAAGAGTCTATTTCTTTTTTCGACAGTTATAATTATTTTGAAACTAACTAAATTGGTTCGGAAGAGTAATAAGCACTAAATGCATAAGCACATCATCTGACAATTCAAGATTAAGTGACTTTAACTTTGATGCAAGGTGGGACATTTCCATGATATATTCCTAAATATTTCCAACCTTTATACTACTTTATTGAAATCAAGCTTTTCAGAATTATGATTGTTTCTGTCTAATCGCTTTTGGCAAAACGCTTTTCAATCTCATTGAGATATTCCTTAGCATTGGTGATACAATTAGACACACCGCCCCTAAGAGCCTCAGGTATGCCGCGCTTGTTGATCATAAGACTCATGCAGTTAGAGCGATTTCACTTCTCATATTTAGCCCTATGTTCAGAAGAACTAGAATATGTAGGAGTTGTGAGTTGCTATATGCTAATCTCAAGATCTAGATCCATACAACCAAGAATAATAAGAATTTTGTCCTTCCAATCTTTAAAATTTGTTCCATTAAGGATCGGTATTGAACTTAAGTTAGTAGAAATAATAGCAACATTTGCTGAAAAGAGAACACAAGAATTTGAAAATAAATAACATGCTCATTTTGAATCAATCAAAATAAATGGTAAAGCTTATCTAAAGATACCTAGCTCAACAATAATATCATGCATTTGGATAGTAATATTATTTGCAAGTGGTATTTATTGTAATAATCAAACACTAATAATAATGCATGACAAATAATAAATCGATCTATATTTGGATCGAATGATTACATTCATGAAAAGTAACAAATAAAACTTTATAATTATTACGTGTTTATTATTACAAATAAATGTATAATTTGTTAAGTATAAATCTTCCTTTAGGTCGACTAATACTCACACACATATATATACACATTTACACCTTTGATAATACCTCAGTAATATCTCAATATTTCAAATTAAGTTAATTAAATTCAAATAATAAATGTCACTTTGGTGACATATAATTCAAATTTAATTAAAATTAAAATAATAGATATTAATAGAACTCATCCAATCCAATTAAAATTGGAATCAATATTATAAAATAATTAAATTAAATTATGTTGTCCAAATAATTAAAATTAATGGATTGTTATGAATGGGCAAAAAACATGGTGTGTTGTTTTCTCTCCAAACCGTGCAACAGAACGCGGTTTTTTTAAATGCTAAAAATTTTTAAAAATAAAAAATAAAAAAAATTTTGGAACGTAGCATACGTCATTATTATTATTCTAATCAAAATTTTGTTTGAGTCTTTCAAACCACGTAATTTTCTAAATAACTGTTCATCCACGAAAGTGCGCAATTGTTCATCGTCTTCTAGAATCGACACAGCTTTCTGAAACCATATTTCACCGCCGCCACCGTCCTTTCTGGCCGAACCACAACCAGCAATTGAATGTTTGAACCTTTTGCAACGGCTATCAGAAGCAACTTGTTACGGCTATTTTGCGGTGGTTTATGGTAATCACTCGTTCTCTTATGGCCGCAGGTCACAGTATGCCATAAGAAAGTAACCCTCAATTTGCAATTTCCTTACTCTGGCAGTCCACATCAAAAATTGGATTTCTCCAATTTAAAAATGAAACAAAATTGAAAATGCAACATTAAAACAGAACCAAAATAGAATAAATCCTCATGATTTTACTTTTGAGCTCTACCTAAGAGGTTTCATATCAATAGAGATCTTTCTCTTATAAATACATAATATTTCTCATATATTTTTAATGTGGGACTATGTTTATACTCTTGCAACCCTAACAATTTCTCTTCAAACAAAGGACCACAACCCCCTTAAGCGAAAAGTCTATTTGTTTGACGTATGATTCTCGATCCACCAAAACTTCGTGCCCTTGGTCCAACTGACCTACTAGGACTTCCTTGCCTAGCCACAACTAGGACTTTCTGCTCCTCGGTCCAACCGATCTACTAGGATTTTCTTGCCTAGCCGCAACTATGACTTCCTTGCCTAGTCGCAACAATGACTTCTTGTCTGGTGTGTGTTTCTTTTGATTCGGACATGGGAGCCCCCACTTCCTTTGTTCTAGGTCAATATTCTATCCACATGTC
>JBAMIB010000083.1:1811421-1837850 GCA_037177415.1 Kaempferia rotunda | reverse complement strand
ATTTTGTATTCCGCTGTGTTTACTAACCTCGTAGGAAAAAGACGCAACGTCATCTAGCTGTACGATCTTGCCCCAACAAGTAACACATCAACTCCTTGTCTTCTCTTTTTTTTTAATGATCTTGGCATTGAATTGAACATAGACTAAATTGTTTAACCTTCTGGTATCTAATCTTTTTTTTTGCTCTATATGGATCTACATTAAAGAAAAATATTAATATTGAATACATATTTAGACATTTAGTAATCAGTAGTTAGTACACTATACACAATAAGTAATTAAGTACTTACCCCCACAAAAGTACTCCAATTTCTCTCATAATCGGAAGAATTAGTAGTTAAAGAAAGGATTCTTTTAGCCATCTTTTACAATTTAGGTATACTATTTCTAAAAAGATGTCACCATCTGATTAAATAAAAAAAAATCAAACAATAATAATATGCAAATCAAGAAACAAGCCCTAAAAATTACAAAATAAAGTAAGCAATTATTACTTAGTTCCTAGTTCTTACCTGGATCATATTTCACATCATTTTTTGTGCATCCCACCATAGCTAATGCTCTTCCCAATCCCCCCGTTTTGTTGATATACTTCAACAACTCAACATTTACTACCTCACTTTGGCTATCAATATCATCGGAAAAGAATACTTCAACACAAGTGAAAAATCTATTCGTACCTACTTCTTCACTTCCTACGCTCCGGTCATTGAAGGAGTAATAAGGTTCAAGAGGTAGCCCGCCAAATGTAGTGGACTATCAAGCCAATTATGACTTTTCTCATCAATAATATCAATAAGCGAACAATAGTGAAGCTCTTGATTTTTTAATACCACTTAAATCTCTTCTCTCGCTCTAAGTAATTCTTCATACACAAACTCATAGATGGCTTCTTGTCCCCATCAACAAGACAAAGCACCTTAACTAAAAGGGCAAACACCTTCAAGCAAAAACTTACCCCATTTCAAAAAAGGCACTCAAAGTGGTATCATATGTCGTCTTCCCCTTTGCACTCTTTGAATGTTTGCATGCATTCTATTCTTCACTAGCAACCATAGCTCTTAGTTCACTTTTCTTCTCCATCAAGCTTTGCATAGTTAGAAAAGCGGTTGCAAATTGTGTTACTCCCGACCTCACTATATCCTTTTTTTTTAGTAAACTTTCTCATAATTAACAATGTCTTGTGATGGGCATAAATAAAGATTGTCAAGCCTTTTGCCTTCTCATTCACTCCTTTAAACTTAGGTAGGTCCCAATTCCTTGAAGCATAAGATTCACGATGTGAGTTGCACATGAAGTCTAAATATATGTGATCTCTTCTCCTTCAACAAATTTTTTGCCGTCATATTATTCGAAGCATTGTCCGTTGCCACTTGAACTAGATTTTGGGGCTCAACTTCTTCAATGCACTTATCCACATATTTAAATATATAATTCCTGATGTGTGTTTCATTTGATGCTTCCCTAGAAGAAAAGAAAGTTGTGCCTTCTCTACAATTGACACACAAATTCATGATACTTCTTTTCCGGTAGGTCCAAGCATTGATCAAAATTGAGCAATCATTCAAAGCTCATTCTTCTTCTTGATTCTTTAATAGACTTTTAGTTCTATCCACCTCTTCCTTCAATAAGGGCTCCCTTAATCGGTAGTAAGTTAGAGGACAATAACCAGAGCTAAATTAACCAACCGCTTCCACAAACCTCCCTTGTCAATGGCATGAAAAGGAATACCAGACTCGTACACCCATCGAGCTAAATATTGGTGCACACTCTGTCCTTTGGTTTCAAAGTGCATCAATAATATTTTTTTGTTATTTTGTCTTCTTACTTCCACTCAATGAAGAATCGAGATCGATGACTAATGCAAACCGGTAACCGGAACATAGGACGAAGAGTAAGCGGGTTTCTTCTTGTCCCAAGACTCCCTTAGTCTTCCTCATATTCTTCAAGAACAACTTTTTCTCTCACCTCCATTTCATTCATATTCTTTTGTTTCTTTTTGGTTCTTGCTTCTTCAATGGCATTCTTACACTTCACTTTATCCTCGTCTGAAGACTTCTTACACGGGACAACATTTCCCTTGATATTAGCAACATATGTTTGATCTTATAAATTCCACCACTAGTAATTTTTCCACACAGCTTACATTTCAATTTATCCAAATTTTTAGATCGACCAAGTCTGCAAATTCCCATCAACATCATTCGAATTAGGGTTCAAAGGGGTATCAATCTCCGACATTGAATTAGATGATTCAAAAGATATAGTATATGACATTTTACTACACAAGTCAAAATGTATCAATAATTCAATATCAATTTTAAAAAAACATTTGAGTCAAGCAATGGTTATCAAGCATTCAAAAATCAATTATCAACTCAAGCCAAGCAATAACATACAAAATTTAATACCAAAGGCCCAAAAACTAAAAATTAACCATAACACACACAATTAGTCAATCTCACAAATCTGAAATTTCAAGAAAAATAAGCTTGAGCCATAGCCCCAAAAAGTAACACAAATCTGAAATTTGAGCCAAGCAAATAACAAATTTGAGCCATAATACAAAAAATATCCTAAAAATCTATAATAAATAAAAAATATACAATTTCACCCGAACAATTTGAAAATTAAAATGTACAAGGAGAGCCACAACACACCACTTGGCCCTTGCACCAGAGGCGGCAGTGGCATGACGACAGAGAGGCGGTGACGCGACAGAGAAAGAAATGGAAGAGCCAAACTACCGAAGAGGTGTCATGATATACTGTTTCTATTTGAGAATTGGGATTTAATTCTCTCCCATTTTTAAATTTTTTAATCTTTTATTTTTTTTAAAAAAAAATTAAAAAAAAAATCAGTCACCCCTGCCTAGGCGGCCGATTAATGCAGCGTCGCCTTTGCAAAAGGTGGGGCGGTGGGCAACCACCCACCGCCTAGGCGGCGCCTTTGAGAACACTTATTTTAGATCTCTAAAAGAGAAAAGGTGAAAAAGTTCATCTTTAGGGATTTTCAAAATAAGGCACCCTTTGGGAATGGGAGTGCCCTTTGAGTAGTTTGCTAAAAGTACATGCATGGTTATGGTTAAGAAGAAAGTGAAATAAGTACAAAGCATTATAAAGCTTGAATGATAGCAAAAAATCTAAAGAAATATAGCTAATACAACTTAATGAGTAAATAATACAAATACATACCTCGAGCATGATCACCCAGCATGGTTCAGGATATCCATTGCCTGAAAAAGAAAAAAAAAATGAATAAAACATTACTTTTTTCTAATGGATATAAAATAGTGTAATGAATCAAATGGATTATAGCTTGGAAAGAAAATAGAATACAAGTGACTGATGTCAGAGATATATTGGCCAAGCAAACATCTCAGCCTTCAGTTTCTACATTAATCCAAATTGTATACATTAATATAATTCAAAACTGACCAAGACTGAGATTTTCATGTACTCTTTCCAGACCGTAGTACTGGTAAATTTGATTCTTTGAGTTAATGTTCTTCCTAAGGCTGTTTGATGGCTATGCTAGCATTGGGTCAACAAGAATTTGGAGCTCTGTTGTCTTTTGTTCACGTGAAAAAGTCAGTTGTGATCTTAACATTCATGATTGCAGAGAATTTCTCAAAAACTTGTGCATTTACTCAACAAGATGTGAAAGAGAATCTCCTCCACACCACTGCCTCTCCCATAAGGCATATTCCATGATGCAGGGAATATATGGCTGAAGGGAAGTGTGAGAGAAAACAGAGTTAGAGACAAGAGAGGCAGTGAGCAAAGAGTTAGTGAGAGATAAAGAGGGAAGATAATTGGTTTATTTCACATCATGGTCTATTAGACAACTAAAATACTGTAAGTTTTTTACTTTAAAATACAATAAGCTTGACAAGAAATTGACTTTGGAACACAATAGTAAGCTAAAAAAATAGCCATATATTGTCTGCTGCAGAAAGATTCCGCTCTTTTTTTGCCTAATGATTTAAGTAAATCCAAATCAAATAAACTATAGTCAACTATTTTATTGGTAACTTGGTCAATACTAGAACCAATGAGAGAATAATAAAGTTAAGTTCAGACTGCCAACCCATTATAGCTTACCAAGACATGTTTAACAAGAAAATGGTCCAAAGTAGGATATGGCAACTGACCAAGAATGACTAACAACAGAAGAAGAGTATCTCATCTTACCCCATCCAATTCTGTCAGTCGCATCACGTTGTTCAACCCTGAATTTGGATAAATGACTACGAACCTCTCCAACCATTTGCATCTGTCTCTCAGCAAGTGACTGACTAATCTCAACTGAGCTACAAAAGGAATATTGCAAGAATTTATACTCAACAGTCTTCTCAATTTCGGTTAAATCAGTTATGTTAAAAACAGTGAGCAAAAAGTGGGAAAAACTGCTGCATCAATTAGTGTAGATATGATCAACTAGGTAATCTCCAAATCATCCACAAAACATTAAAAAAGTGCTGTTGTTATTGTGTGCCAAATTAGAGGGAAAAAGTCATTAAGGTTTAAATTTATTCATTCCTACACAAAGGACATGCACTGGCTAGTGATTGGGTGAATAATACTGTGTCACTGCAAATAAGACAGTTAATATTAATGAAAGGGAATGAAGAATTGAAATAAATTATGAAATACATGTATAAAAAGGCAGCAAACAGAAAAAATTAAACTATAATTAAATAGAACTGAACATTAAATCATAGTATAGGCCTTTGAAGCAATGTTTTTCAAATGAAACAAATCAGCAAATTCAACAAGCTAACCCCAGAACTAGAGATTCATTTAACAGACATATCCTCATTCATGGTTTGAAATCCTTATAACATATCAAGCAGCATATGGTTAAAAAATGCTGTTATGGTAAATTATCAAACCCACTGTCAGCATGGGTAACCTTTGATAGGTCATTATGTGTCTATCGTGCTAATTAGTATCATGTCCTACTAATACTTAACATGCTTTGGAATGCTTCTGCAAGTATTAAAGTGAATTCAAGTAATGTTTATTATTTTTTTTTCTCAAAATTATAATTTAATTTATTATCTAATTTATATAGTTTTATTTTTATAAGCAACCAAGTTAAGTATAAGAATATTATATGTGCAAAAAATTTAATGAGCTCATCTCAACATGCTTCAAAGTAAAATATGAGTAAATCATTTTTAATTCAATTACTAATTGATAATTGCTATGGCATTATAAAAAGTAGAATCTAAGTGAAAGACCATAATGAGTATCAGAATCCATTTTGGCATGCTTTAACAAATGGTGAAATATGTTGGCTATCGCTATGGTATCCCATCATAAACTTTAATTGCATTGACTATTTAATTGTTATAGCCTTATTTTTATAAGCAAACCAAGTGAAAGTGCATTAAAAGAATAAAAATTATCTCAACTAATCTTGCATACTTCAATGCATGCCAAAAGCATGTTGAGTGTCAGCGCAACATGATGTCAAACAGAAATATTTCAACAAGGGACCGAAACTTTAGTATAGAATGATCCATAAAACCTAGCTCCTAGGTATCTAGTTGTCTTCTTTTTTTTTTTTAACTCCTTCCTCTTTCCAACTACAATTCGCCATAAGCATTAAGCATTGGGGCATTGGCCTGGTACTGAACCAGTCTCATTTGGTCGACCACCAAATCAGTCTCATTTCAATCAACTACTGAAACTGACTCAAAACCTTGTCCCCATTAAACCAGGGTTTGACCTAGTTCAGCCGAAAATATGAGAACCTGCAGGGTGACTGGATCATCCACCTGTTCAGTTTTTAAAACATTGCTTCGGAGTGGGATGCAGGTAAAATGCAGATAAAAGGTGAGATGGTACAGACTAGTTTCTTGCAAATTTGGGTTTGCAAGAGGAAATAAAATTGAAAATTCTGAGACAATATATTATTGACTGGACAACTTTACTAAACTCTGCGTCGTGAAAATCTGCTAGATATTTTATCCTATAGGCTTAATATTATTTTTTTGGGCTTTCACAGTGCCAAGAATTGATTCGTGAGCACATTATAAACAATGTAACAATCATAGAATAAAGAGCACTACTGTTATGCAAGAAATAAACAGAACAAAGAGATACATGCACCCAGATAAAGTGAATATCTTAACAGTATGCTAATTGAACTGGTATCTCAAATTGGTTTGACTACATTAAAACAAGTAGAAGACGTACACATATGTCATGTTGTCATAAACTTTCTTTGGTGCATTCAACATCATGTAATCCAAAATACACTTCGCACATGTTCCTGAACCACCTCCAATCTCATATATCTGATTCCAAAAATGCTATGATCAACTGAAAAGTAGCTGAAATTTCAAAAAACTTACTAAAAGAAATTAAGTAGATAAGCATAGCCCATTCCTCCTCCTAAAGTTATAAAAAAAGTCAAGAACTATAAGGATAAATCTGAAGTTTGTAGGAAGCATTACGGAAACTCAGATGTTTGTGAACATCCTTGGTAATTGACTTGATAAAAGCTTATTCATTAGTTCAAGGGCCTTTGTTTGAAAGCATAAAATATAAAAAATAAACAAGGCACTAGTTACATGGCTTGTTAATATTGAAGAACAAAGCTTGAATTATAAACAAACATTTATTTAACTTATCTAAATCTAAATTATGAATTTATACTGTATTTTTATTAAATACATAAAAAATTAATACTTTATATTTTTTGTAATTTTAAAATTACCTAATAATATGTTAAAAATGAGAAACTATTATATATTTTATTTATTACATCAATGTTCTAACAAATTATAAGAACAACAATGTCCCAAGTTGAATTCGATAAAAAGCTCAATTTAGCTTGTGCTACGTATGATTTTTAATACACAAGTTATAAGAAAATGAACAACTTCGAAAATACAATCATGCTCAGCTCAGCTTGGCTTGTTTGCACCCATAATGGAAACAACACAACAGTAGAAACAAGTACTCAAAAACAAATTGTTAGGAGATAGAAATTTTAACATAAAACCCCTAATGGCCACCTTAGAAAAATTCTAGAACCACAAAATTTTACTCCATATTAATATATCATATTCTTCCCTATTTAAATGGTACATGATTAATCAGTTAACTATAATTGTGCTCAACTAATCCATCCACATGCAGTTACAGTAACAACATGGAGAAATGTAGTTACAGTAACTACATGAACTAGAGTAAGTACATGGGAAAAAAATATTGTTTTAATCAGCTTCACGTCATGAATCCCATATATTACTCAATTCATCTCTTTCTTATCAGCAATAGAACCAAGCCATAGTTATTTAAGACGTGAGGCGCCTAAAAGCGCATAAGTGTTGTGGGGCTAAGGCGCAATGTAGAAGGTGAGGCGCACGCCTTACCAAAGTAAAGCGCTCCGAATATAAATTTTTACAATTCAAACATATATAAAAAATTTCTACTAAAATATTTCACTAACAAAACTATAGTAGATAAAATATTGAACAATAATGGAAATATAAAATTCACTAGTAAACAAATACGTTAAACACATAATCCAAATTTAAAAAAAAAACCTTCAAATATCTAAATCATCAAAATCTTCATCGTCTTTCTCAATTATATCATTATTCAGATTTATATAGCTGAATCTTCATCGGTTTCCTAAGACCAAGCACCCTGATGCCTCTCACAAGGCGCACGCTTAAGACGACGAGGCGCAAGAGGCTCGCTTAACTGCGCCTTGCGCCTAGGCACAGAGAAGCAAGCACTTTTAATAACTATGCAAGCTATACGTCTCATTGTTTTATATTTCGTTAATAATTTTCTCAAGTTCTCTGAGCACTTTAGTTATTTATGTTGGATACAATTGAAAGACAATTCATAATTCCTATCACTCGCTTCGCCTACTTTAAGCCTGCAAGATCAATCCACCTAATTGAGTACTTTGGTGGGGGCTCCACTTTAACTTCCGTCTAATTTGTTGAATCGGTCTTCTCCACATTTTGCTCACTGTCACCTAAGGCCATTTTAAATTTGAATAAAATTTAATTTATTGTTTTTAAACATAATTTTAGGAAAACTTTAAAAATTAAAACTTAAATGGTTAATATAATATGAATAATTGAATTAAAATTAATTTATAAGAGTTCAGTGCATCACACAAGCTAAAAGCTAGTAGGAAATAATACAAACGAAAATAATCTAATATACTAAAATTTAGACTTAGTAAACAATCTAAAATACAAAATAATCCAATATTTATAATAATAATTCACTCTTAAATTATAACATAACTAGTACTTAAGTTCAAATTTTGTATTTAATTTACTGAATCAGGTTGATATATTAAGAATTTCTTACAATAAGAAAATATGTCAATGTCAGATTCCTAGCATACTGACTGTTGAGATAATATGGCTCGGATGTGGGAATATGACATTTGATGAACCAAAAACAGTTGATACACAAAACTTTGCTAAGTTGTTATTCATTCCCACCCTAATAACATTTATGAATGATGTGAGTTACGATTTTGAATACGTTCATTGCCTAAGGTTCTCAGGACAGTTTTATAACTATGAAAATACATTTTGTATGGAAACAAATGTCAACATCCAGTAGACTTTCGTTGTTTAATGAGGGTGTTTCTTCCCTCTGTTTTATCCTTTTTGAATAAATAGGAAGTGTTGGATTTAAAAGAAATTTAAATATCTCCACAATAACATAATATTGTCCACATTGACCTAAGCCCTCATGGTTTTGCTCTTGGGCTCTACCCAAAAGGTCTCGTACCAACGGAGATATCTTTCTCTTATAAACTCATGATCTTTCCCATGTGTTTTCAATGTGAGACTATGTTTGCAACCTTACAACCCAACAGGAAGGTCAATAAGCTACATCAAGAGTGTTTCTTCATAAATCAAATAAAAGAGAAATATATTTTGAGAGCACATGTAAAAGTGTGCATTGACAGATACCTTTAGTGGGATTGACAGGTCAGCTGTCCGCATTATTGCTCCAGCAATACCATATGCATACCATGGCTGCATATTCGGCAGAAGCAAAAGGAAATAATAAGAAAAAATTATCATATTGGACGTGATATAGTTAAAAATAAACAATCATATTATCAATCAAATGAAATACAATCCCAATAACAAAGCACCTCATGATTATGACCCAAAAAGGATCCTTTACAAACTTTTAGTAATCTATCACAAGATTTAAAAGTTTGGTACCAATACTATTCTCAATCACAGGCCAAGAAAGCAAGGTAGCATTGTCAATCCATATCAAAACACACAGCATGTCACCATAGATCTGACTCTGCAAACCTGATGCATTTAATTATTCGAATGAATACCCTTTTTCTCTTCAGAGGCAACACTTGTAATATCTCTCCAGTTTACTTTGTGTTCTACTGTTTCAACCTTCAATCACAAGGAACTCAAGTAACATAGTTTGTATCTTCTTTCATGCCAACTTAGATATCTATCCAACTAGGTAAGATCCCAACTAAAATTTAAACATAATAATATTACTTCTTCATACTTTGGTATTTTCATCAGTCATTAAACCTCTTTTAGGATTCGGACAGCTACTAGTTTATGGAAGCAATCTCTAGGTAAGGGTTCAGATAGATGCATGCATCATCTGTATGAGCAATACAAGATTGGCATTAGGTGAGAGATGACATAGGTGTATTTCACCAATGTTGACTTGATTCCACCATTAGACTCTTTATCAGAACAGTAAGCATCATCCTTATGGGGTGACAACTAACTGAAGTTAGTTCACAATCTAAGAATATTTGTATAACTACAGTCATAATTTTCATTCAGAGAACTCTCAAAAAAACAGTAGAACATTCATGAGCATAATTTGATTCTCAGAAATCAAAATAACAGTATTCAAGATTCAAACATGTAGAAACATGAAGCTAATGTGCATCAAAAATTTTTTCCAAAAACAAGATTTACCCTGAACAGCTCCACAGGAGTAAACCATGAAATATCATGTTCTTTGTAAAGTTTGCTGAGATGCTTCAGATAAGCAACCCTACCTATAGGAACAAACTGTTCATAGTAACAGATAATTGGAAAAATAGAAGTGCATAGTGTAAAAATTATGAACTATGTATCCTTTCGGTCTAAAAAAATTGAAAGTCAAAGCATAGACAATTGAAACTCAAACAACAAACTAGGAAATCAAAAGAACATAAAATAAAAATTAGGTAACCTTGAATATGTTCTACTTTACTCAAAGGGCACATATAAAAAGTATAAATGTTTACAAAAAGGTAATCACCCATATACAAGTAAGCATTATTTGTAAGAAAGGAATATAAATTACCATAGAACAAACCAAAATCTCAATATGGGATACATTGAATTTGTAAGATTGGTAGGATCAGAATCACAAAAAACCATAACAAAAATACAAAATCTATAAAATAAGAAAATAAATAAATCCTTTCATCTAGAAGATAACAAAACATGAAATAAAATAGCAAAGCCAAGAATGGAGAGTGTTAGTTCATCAGATTATATAATTAATAAAATATCATACTGCTACTGTGCAATTACAATGGATAATAATAATCTAACTTGAAATGGATTATACAAAACCACAAAGGGCACTTGTTAGGAGAAACAACAATCCCAACTGTTGCCAGGAGTAGTTTACTGAAGAGTGAATAAATATGACATCTGATCGATGAAAAAAAATATATAAATCTCACTTTATGGTGATGATGTAACCTAGTTGGCAGGTAAGAGAAGCAGTTGATGATGATTGTTGATGGCATTGGGTCCAGTGGCAGGAAAGTAAGACATACAAACGTTCATCATGGTTTTTCTTTTCAAAGTTCAGATTATTGCTAATCTGTGATTAAAGTTACAATCAACCTCATTCATGAGGTACATGACTCTATCTGGAACTCCAGAAACCTCATGGGTAGAAGCTAGGAGTAACTGTATAGTAAAAAAAATACAAATTGTGCACTAATAGGAAGTGGAGGGATAAAAGCTTACAAATATAGCAGCAAAAATAGGCTTTTAATTCAAAATGTAACTAAAGGAAAGCATGATTACTACTAGCATGAGCCCGAATTACCTAATGATTTTCCATCATTACCAATAGAAATACTCCCTATCATATTTGTTTCCCAGGTATTCAAACACAAAGTATATAGGAAAGAAAAATTGGGGAAGTTATCTTTTTCCCTTTTTTTTTGAGAAAAAATATTTGGATTTGAACAAAAATCAAAATACGATAAAGGAAAGAAACAAGCAAAATGAGGATGGTGCACTTTTGAGCAATAAAATTAAACTAGTTAAAGATGTTCAGCACTTTATTCATACAATCATTAGGCCGCCCCAACTATCAACATAACAAACCATCCTTAGGCAACACGAATTGAAAACGCCTCAAATAACCAGTGATGATATTTGCTGCCAAACCCTTGGAATTAGGAATCCGTACCTTCAAGCTGATTGAACCGAATGCTTTTATCGAGCTGCCCAACTGATCCCGACAATTTGGAGAAGTAGCCATATTTCGGATCGTACAATGCAGACCGAATGAAGTCACGAACCTGCGGGAGGATGTAAAAGACCCGCGAAAAAGAGAAAAAGAAGGAAGCAAAGAAGCACTCACAAGAATGGGCTTATCGCCGACGATACTGGTGGAGAAGGACTCCGATCGCCAGAGAAGCTGCCTCTTGACAACAACTGCGAGTAATGAAGGAGTAGTGGTGTTAGGATCTAGAGAGAGATGCGAGGAGGAGATGCAGAGGCGATACTTTCGGCCGCTCGTAGCTTGGAGAATGCCATCGCCCGAGCGAGCGGAACGGCGAAGGTGGCAGCGTCGAAGATCTGAAGAGGGTTTAGTTGAGGTGTTTTCGGGCTATCGAACAAAATCGATCGGCGGATGATGACGTGGGCCGTAATCAGGAAAAGTCCTTTTAACAAATTGGGTTTAGAAAGGCCCATAATTGGCCTCAAAACTCTATTTTTTGCGTCTCTATTTTTTTTTTTTTTTGGCCTTTTCCTTTTCCCATTCGCTGTGTCGCAATTAGCACCATCGCGTCTTCCGATGGCCACCGTGAGGGTTCTCCTCCGCCGAGGCTCTGCCGCCGGACGCGATTTTCTCCCCACCTATGCGCCACCGCCCACCGCTGCGTCCCCCACGGCAGCGCGTCTCATGCAGGCGCAGGCCCACTCCTCCCAGTCTGATTCCGCCGCGGCTAAGCCCGGTCGAACCAAGACCTTCGCCATTTACCGATGGAATCCTGATCATCCCGAGAAACCTCAGCTCCAGCAATACGAGATCGACCTCAGCGGGTGCGGTCCCATGGTCCTTGATGCCCTGATCAAGATAAAAAATGAGATCGACCCTTCCCTCACCTTCCGTCGCTCATGCCGCGAGGGCATCTGCGGGTCCTGCGCAATGAACATCGACGGGGACAACGGGCTTGCCTGCCTCACCAAGATCTCGTCCTCCGCCGGTGCCAGCACGATCACGCCGCTACCGCACATGTACGTTATCAAGGATCTTGTGGTGGACATGACGAACTTCTACAGCCAGTACAAGAGCGTGGAGCCATGGCTTAAGAGGAAAGACCAGCCTTCTACCCCGGGGAAGGAGATCCTGCAGAGCAAAAAGGATCGCGCCAAGCTGGATGGTATGTACGAGTGTATCCTTTGCGCCTGCTGCAGCACCTCCTGCCCTAGCTATTGGTGGAATCCTGAGACCTATCTCGGACCGGCTGCTCTCCTCCATGCCAACAGGTATGACAACTTGTTTCATTTGATTCCTTAAATCTTTGCCCTGGCTTTTATTTATTTATTAATAATTTTCAAGTCGCCAAAAGATTGAATCTAGAAACGAGCAACTTCAACAACTTGTTTTCTTAATGGCTGATCTATGCCAATGGTTTCAGATGGGTATGGATGAATTTCTATATTTTAGACATCATGTTGTTTTCAGGTATGCTAATGAATATCAATAAATCTACTGTAGGTTTGAATCTCTGATGATCATTAGAAATTCATGGTTTTGCCTTCTCAAGGAATTGTCGGAAATAACCAATCGGTGGAATAGAGATATGGACAATTATTTATTAATTTCTCGAGTGAATGAGACATTAAGATGTTAAACTATTTGAGTGGTAGAGAAAATTGTGATATTCATCAGTTCGGACTAACTTGATCGGATGAGGGAATGAGTTTATTCATCATGGACTTTGTGCGCTAATGTTAGTTTGCATTAGACTAAATTCAAGGGACTTCTAAGTGTCGCAGGTTAACTGTGCCTAAAAGAATGGTAGTGTCAATCAACACTACTTGAATCAGTGTCATTCAACTTTTGCTCGCACGAGGTTGAACTACATCATGGGAATACTGTCGGTCAACACTGTCCAAATTGGCCCCTTTTGGTTGAGAAAAGAGAAGAAAAGTTGTATTTCACTCATTAATGGAAATATTCCATTCACAATGGTTCATACTCATGTTCATTACTCTATAAATGCCCCAATACCATTCTCTCAAATCACTCAATTGTCAAGTTATATTTTATTGAGCTCTTACCTTCCTCTTCTCCTCCCTAATGGAAGGCTTTCAAAGTTTACTAGGCTCAATTAAATATAGGCTTTCAAAGTTTACTAGGAGAACCTACACTCAAGGCCAAGAAACATGCAATATAGTGAACTTGAAACAATATATGAATGGATGAGCTGAAACAATAGAAAACTTGCTATTTGCACCTTAGTGCCATTTTGCAGACCTTGTACCAGTATCGTGTTTCATCGTCATCTGATTTGTGTGTTCGTTGCATCCAGATCAACATTCATCTAGACTAAAGTTTGTTATATTTGTAGGTGGATACAGGACAGTCGAGATCAGTACACCAAGGAGCGACTGGATGCTGTAAACGATGAGTTCAAGCTGTACCGTTGCCACACTATCATGAACTGTGCCCATGCCTGCCCCAAGGGATTGAATCCTGCAAAGCAAATCGAATCAATCAAGAAGCTTCAGCTTCAGTGAACTGTGCCCCTGCCTACTCCAAGAGATCGAATTTTGCAAAACAAATTCAATCCATGAACAAACTTCAGCTGCAATTTTTTCACCACCGAGATGCCATTTGTTCCTTGTGATTCAAAATAAAAGCCCAACATTTTCATATGATGTTTTGCTGACGTCACAACTGTTTCAACATTTGTTACTTGCATGCCTGGTTATGGGCTCTATTTATCGTTGACACTGCGTTTGTTTTGCTTAACATCAAGCTCAATGTTATTTGAGGTGTAGAATATATTGCATTCAGTAGTATAGCTTACTCTTTTATTAAGCTGGTAACATTCATAAGCTAGTTCGAGAAAACTATTATCTATTAGAGAAATGCAATTGTTTGGAACTAATACTTCGGATTCAAATCCGAGAAACTATCACATGTTATTTTTCGTCAGTTCCATCTGACTATTTGCGGTGCCCAAAATCTAGTTGCAATTGTAGTATTTTTCTTTTCCATTTATTTATGTCATATATTGGCAAAGATAGAAATTAAAGAGCCCCCGGGTTAGGTGTGATAGTAAGTGATAGGGGCAGGATAATCATACAACGAGGATTTGATTCTATTATTACGGAAACCATATACTTTATAACTATCTGGAAGTACTACATGTAGCAGACATTCTCAAGAAGGTGGTGTGTTTAAGTCCTTATTTTTAAAGCTTTATATATTCTCTGATGCAGCAGCAATCTCAAGTTTTCCCTTGTAGCTTAATATGATCTCTGGTTCCACTGCAATCTCACGTTTTCACTGATCTTATAACTTTACATAATCTCTGATTCCACTGCAATCTCAAGTTTTCACTGAGCTTACAACTTTACATGATCTCAATCTCCAGTTTTCACTGATCTTAAACTTTACATGATCTCTGATTCCACTGCAGTCTCAGGTATTCTTTTAATCTTGTTTTCTCTTCCAACTGATAAATTATTCCTAGCCTTTGACAAGTCCATCTATTTTCTTTTATATGCCACTCCTTCCTGCTTTCTTTATATAAATCCCCTACAAGGTCCTTAAGTAAAAGCAAAACGGATAATGGACGTCTACCAACAGGCTGGTAGATCAAAATCCAGCTAACTGTAACAATGAACATACCAAGAATGAAACAGCTGATGGCTGTAATTGTAATTTAAAAAGAGAGTGAGCGTGCACAACACTACAAGCAATGAACATAAAAGCAACAAGGCTGACCATTGTAACTGAAGTATATGATCCAAATGTATGAATGTTGAGCACGATGATACGGGGACTTTCGCCATCTGAAGAATCTGATATTTCAAAGAATGCGATATTGGTTTCAGCAGATATTTCTTTTGCCATTCGAAGGTACAGAGTCTTCAAAGGCTAAAATGGATATCCAATTTCAGATGCCACGACTGAACGAACTTAAGATTACAATGTTGCAGTTTGTTGGCACTTGAGTTTTATTTCTAAACTATACAACACAACATCCTGGCCTAAAATCATTTTGATGATAGGGACAAGTGCTGGATAAATCATTCAGTGCTGCTTTCTTCGGCTGTTAAATAGAAAGCAACTCCATCAGAGGAAGGATGTATAGCAGGATTATCTGCCAAAGTACAGGTACAATGTTTTTGATACAGAAAGCTGGTTACTGCAAACATACCAAAGTAACATATTGTCAACAATTTATACCTCATGCAGCAAAAAAAAAAAAAAAAGGATGCATAAGCATGATAACCATTAAAACAAATAAAAATAAAGCATGGTTGTTTCCAACATTGATAGTGACCTTAAAGCTCCATATGACATTAGTTTATGCACAAAAATGTCATTCAAATTTTATTTGTAATTTGTACAAAGAAAATCACTTTGTGAAAAAATAATAAATCAATATGATCACTGCGATTTAATTGAAGATAGCTCTACCAATGCACAAAACCAATTATGCAATAAGTTCACTAGATCCATAAGATTCTACAATAAACAACACCTTTGACACCAAAGTACTTCAGTTTGACAACCTCCTATAATAATCTACATAAAATTGTACAGTAGCAAACTAAAATTAGCTAAATCCCACTGTTCGACCTATAACACAAAAAATAAATGCATCTAAATTATCCCAATGATTTGTCATGCAATAAATATTGTTTAAATGAATGCATAAGAATTAGCAAAAGAAACTAGTAGTAGTTACAAAGTGTTTTTGTGCAAAGATAGAATTTAAGGCATTACATGTGATTGAGTTGCATAGTGAATAAAGAGTAGCATCAATCTACAGGTGCCGAGTCTCATATAGAATCAAGAGTAGCAGCAAAGCCATGACCTAGTAGAGTTTCAGTAGGCAATTTTTGTACAACGTCTATGTAGTTTTTCTTGACTACTATGATGAGAAAATTATCTGAAGTTGCATATTTTTTAGAGTGTTAAAACTCAAGTTTTGACTAGCAATAACCATTGTGGAGACCAAGTTATGATTAATACACTGAAGTGTTTACTGAAGGCAGAGAAGATAATTAGTACAGCAATAAATGGAAAGACAATAATTCACTATCTATAGATGAGTTCATGCTTAGAAGGAAAATGAGCTTTTACATCCTTTTTGCAAGAAGGTTTTATACTTTTATTTGGGATAATGCATTAATGGAGCAATACATGAAGATGGGTTTTCATCACGAGCTACTATTGTCATTCCCAGAAAGTCAAGGGTTTAGCCAATTAGCAATTACACTGTGGAACCAGCAATTGTGGAAACTGGAAAGTGCTCAGCAATGAAGATTTTTTTTTTCAAGTAAAAAATAATAATAATTTCTAAATGAAAGAAACACGAGTGCCCTTTAATGATTTGATTAAGGCATGCTGGATAAAAGTGTTTTTCTACAAGAGATGAGAAGAACAAGGACAGAAGAAAGCATAACAAAGATGAGCGTGTTAATCATCTTCAGTGTGGATTATCTGGCAGTGTTACATCATCATTTGTCCTGAAACAAATATTAGTAACTATTTTTTGGGAAAGATCATTTCTACATAAGAGAAACACAAAAGTAAATGAAGAATTGAAGCTATGATGGAAATATAGGGTCAAACCAAAGGGCACAAACATCTCTATAACATGATGGGAAAACAAAAGAAAAGATGGGTAAAAGAATCAGACAAGGATGAGATTGAACCATGAAACGAAGCTTAAACACCATGCCTAAAGAAAATGATAGAGAAAACTGTGAAGAAACCCATCTACAATTAGAGTCCAGTGATAAGTTTGCTGCTCAGTGATTACACCCTTTGTTCTAGACCACAACATGTAGATTTATACTGAAAGAATTCTTGTAGAGTATTAAAAACCACAGAAGTTCAACATTCCCAATATCTGTTCACAAGATTCAACATTGAATGACACCTGGATGCTTTACCAACAAGGCATGATGAAGACAATAAGTCTTGGATAAGAGACTGTCCCAACTAGAATAAGAAGCAGATAGCTAACACCACATATCGAGAACACAAAATTCTAGTTATTTGTCACGTTGAACTTTTCAATAAATGATTATGTGTAGCAGTGGACAAAAGTAAAGGAGCAGAGTAAACCTTAGAAACAAGCCTCATGGAACGCCTAGGCAGAACAATAGCACCAGACAACATTTTCTTTGCTGAACTTCTGCTGTTTCTCAATTTTGTGACTGTCTCCTCACTCATGATTTCACTACAAACATGGTGCCTCTTAACATGGGGCTCCTTGGGATTCTCTAAGTTGTTAGATCTCTTAGTGTTGGCTGAGGTTGATAGGATTCTAGAGCATCTGCATGTTAAACCTCATTTTAATTGACTAGATGTTATGTGGAATATATATACAAATTGAGCTTTAATGAAGCAGAAGTTACTCTGAAGCATCCTTTTCCCCCATTGGTGTGCTATGACCCTGCTTCAAAAGGCACAATTTAGCTTACAGACATGGAAACAGCCACTATCTTCTACTGTGTACAAAATATAAAATATAGTAGCATGTTTTGCAATTCACTCCAGTATTAATGTTATACAATGAAGAATTCTTTTTACAGTTGTACTGGCTAGTAAGTGCATCTTAATCCTTAGTACCATTGTCCAAAATGAATTTGCAGATATATTTAGATATTTTTTTAATGAAAAGCTAATCTAGGACCATTATTCATAATGCTCCACTAGATTCTAAAGCTTTTATGTGATATGGATTTACAGGTTTCTTCTGAAATCCTATAGACCCTAAAGGGTATAAAAAGTAGTGTATTTATTGTAAGAAAATATCAATTACCAATTCATCTTGAGACATTGATATCGCCTCCTCAGGAACCAAAGTTTCACAATTACTACATGATTGCTGACAGAAAGGAAGATCTGCTGTC
This sequence comes from Kaempferia rotunda, assembly GCA_037177415.1. NCBI lineage: Eukaryota > Viridiplantae > Streptophyta > Magnoliopsida > Zingiberales > Zingiberaceae > Kaempferia > Kaempferia rotunda. The sequence continues at coordinate 1,819,447 of JBAMIB010000083.1, read as the reverse complement.
CCCACTTCCGATTGTGCATCAGCCATTGGACTATCTAGTATCATCTGTCCACTATGTTGACAAGAATTTGACAACCTCCCATGAGAAGTTGCGTTGTCTGGCTGCTCATTTATAAAACCTGCAGAGGACTCACATGCTCCCCCATGATTTTTTTGATGGACATAATCAAGTGTGCCTATATTATCAGGTATTTCTTTCCTTGTTGTGAGGTTATCTTTGTCAGCAACATCAGGTACTCTATCATATAGAGTTTCAACTTCGACGCCAACTGTAACAGGATTATTGACCCCATTGTCCATGTTAGAAACTGATTGAAGAGGCATGACAGGTAGTGATGCATTGCTCCTGAGCATTGCAGATGAAACAATAGCAGATTCTTACCCTTCAGGGGGGCATGATGCAATGTGGGATGCCAAGTGGTTTTGCACCGTGTATGCTGCACAGGAAGATGAAACTAACTGATTTTCCTCCAAAAATCCCAACGATCCAGCAGGGACAGTGTTTGATACTAAAAATGAAGATCCAGATGTCGCTGCAGTTGTATCTGGTGGATAAGCCTCAGAATTGGAGTTCACGCTGACAACAGAATTCAATGATGAATTTGTACAACCAGTGTTCTTCTCAACTTCAATGCCATTAAGGTTCATCCCAGTGTCAACTGATGGTGTAGTTTTCATATGTTCATCAACTTCTGGTGAATTACTGATATATTCAGGAGGAGCCATTGACCCGTGATATTTTGTATTCTGATGAACATGGACATTTTCTTTTAAGCTATTGATCAATTCCAGTGGGCTAGAATTCAAGTCAACAAATAAATCTATTCCACCTTCTGACATCACAAAAAATTGAAATGAAGGGCTTCTAGTAGGAATTTCATTGCCGGAAACAAGTCCACTTTCCATTGAGTACTCATGAGGTCTACATGGAACAGCACCCTGAATATACGTCTGCTCTGCATTACCAGGAAACAATTACGTGTTAGATTCATTTCTAACACCACATCCTTGCACCTCAATCAAGAAGTTGGTTCATTCTAATTTCTTGGGTTTCAGCAACAATATGAGATCTCATTCCCATGTTACACTATTGGGAAGTAGAACAACTAAAAGCTTCCGTACCTTTACTATTGGCAGGCAAAAATGGGCATAAAACTTTCGTTACAGTTTCTGGCTGCATGAAAACAAAAGCCTTCATGTAAAAAGAACACAGATAATGTACTAAATGAATCACACAAGAAAAGGTCACATGGAAAGTATAACAATCAGATAGCTAATATGTACCTTCTCATTCATAATGTCTGTGGGACCGTTAATTTCACTCTTACTACCAAGCTGACAGAATAGTCGCCTGTTACCTGGAATTTCAATAGCATCAATAGACCACCGATGCATACCAACCTTAGAATAATTCTATCTTCCACATACACATACTCCGAGTATGGTAATATTGATAAATAATGATACCTATTCACTGTATATTTCAAAGCTTGTTGGTTTTTACCTGTGGTTAATTCATCAGGGCAATGGATTGTTTTTTTAGTGATTGGTTCAGATGCAAATGGCTTCTTAGAAGATCCATCCATGAAATTAACCGATTTCTCCAGTGAAGTTGCCAAAACGGCATTTCTTTTCTGCAAAAAGAAAAGATTAGAACAGCTATTGTACGACATTCAATTTACAAATAGACTGCAACCAAGTTGAGAAATTATGGATAAATGTACTTCACTCTCTCAGATTCTACCTAAAAAGTGTGAAACCAAAGAGTTGGCCAATATAGCATGACTCGTATTTGCAGGAAGATCATGTTGTTTACACAATTGTTGAAGCTCCTTTTGTGACATTTTGAGATAGAAGTCTAAATTCTCTCGGAAACCCATATCTCAAAGTTTGCAATTCAAAAGTCTCCGATAATCCTTTTTTTTAATGTCAAACAGAAATAAACTACAAAATCACAGTGTGAATAGGAAAAAAGGCATACACAAAAAAAATAAAGGCAAAGCGATAAGTTGATAAATGATTCCATAATTATACTGAGGAAAAAGGTAGAAACACAAGAAATGACGTTCAGCTATCAGGCATGAGAAAATAAGATCAATGCTACCATATATTGGTAACATAAATGAGCACAAATATCACCATCATACGTACAATAATTGTTTATGAGTGATGAAATCGGCAGAAGAATAACAACAAATTATCAACATAGTATATGTTATATACAATATTAGATGTAACTAGTTAAGCATATTAGTGTTGTGCCTAAATTTTACATAAAACTAATTACCGGCAATAGCATGAGTTATGTCTTTGTAGATCGATAATACAAGATTTCATTCTTAACAAAGCATCTCTACATCCATATCTAGACTGGACCCAATAAAAGGAGCGCACATTTTTTAATAATAAATATTAACAGAATTACAGAAAAGAAAGTCAAATAAAAAAGGAAAAAGAGTGAGAAAGAAAGAAAGAGAGAAAAGTAGCCAAAAAAAAAAAGACTTTCAAGTTTCCCTTGTCCTCCCTTCTCTATCTCAAGCATTATTAGTATTCAAATTTCATCAACTTTTGTTTCTTTTTATTTTCACCCATTTTTGTGGATGTTGTAAATGAGATTAGTTATACTCTATCAAATCCCAACATCCATTTTTTATGTAGTAAAAATTACAATTGCCTTCCATTTCTCCTAGGTTAAAGTGGATGTTTAGAACTCTAATCTCACTTAGTTTTGTAAAACATTTCTTAATCCGTTGCAACTCCTAAGAGATAGATTTTTAGTCTTTGTTCCTTTTCAGTAAGCTCTTTCTCATGAGTGATGCTATATCTTTAATTAATCGCTCTCCCTAGTTCCTTGTTTGTCATAAAAATACAAGTCTTTACTCAATCTTTCATCCAATATTAACTCAATCTTCAATTGCAAAAACATCATATGCATAATCATTATTATCCACTTTAACCTTAGGAACACACATAACCATCTCAAAGGCAACACATGCACTACATTGGTTGGACATCACCCACCTACATCACATGATTACAACCTATGTGGAAATAAGACATCACCATTAGAGGGCACAATAACTGTTCTCTTTGATTGGAGCCCTCATCAACCAAGGCCTTGGTTTGATCCAGAACTTAGCTGAACATATTCCTCCTGCACGAGGGCAGTGAATCCAATCTCAATTAAACAAAGGTCACTCTCCACAACATGAAAATCCTGCTCCAGTCAAAAAGGGGGAGGGAATGAGGAAATCAAAGGTGGCAGATGGAAATAATTTGACATTATACCCTAATGATGATCTTCTATTCTACCTGTCTGCTCGATACAGAATACCAGAGATGACAGCATCACCTTCTGCTCACTGCCTAAATTAGATGATATCGCGGAGCTTCAACAACCCCACAAAAACCTCTGTAATCACCGAACAAGAGGATGAGACCTGATTCTCAAATAAAGGACAAAAACGCATCAGGAGTATTTCTCGACTTACCAAACTATTGCTCAGTGAAAGGCTACTGCTTGAGCGCATAGGTACTCACCCTGCGCTCTATTTTTCTCACTCTCGGTTGGCAGAAACGAAGCTGCAACCTCAATCTCTGGACGAAGAAGAGAAGAGAAGCCGGACAAGTGGTGTTCGGCTCGAAAGGTGGAGGCGGTACTACTCGAGGATAGGAGAGAAGAGGATATCGGCGTCGCTGCTCACCCGCCGGACAGGGGCTTCCGCTTCGCTCCACGGGGCTCTGCTCGGAATGGGAAGAGGAAGCGGAAGATAGCATCAGCACAGAGCGGTTTCTGCTTAAGAATGAAGAAAATCAGCCGAAATCTGCTCGGCCAGAGGGGTGAATAATCGCCGTTCTCTCGACCGCCCAGAGAAGAAGCGAGAGTGAAGGATCATCTCGGGAAGTCTGGCCAGCGACGCACAGGACGCTTATCGAGGATCACAAGGACAGCTAAAAAAACAAAGCAGCAGAGGCAAATCATAGAGAAAACAACCACGAATCAGAGCTAAGCCAGCTCAGAGCTGCTCATCTCAATCGACCCGAAGCAATCACCAAACCCGAACACACAAAGATCCCAAAGAAAGAGGAATAACGAGAAGGAGGAGAAAGGCGACGAAGCTTTGAAGAACAGTACCTCGTCGACGCTGTGGGCCACCGGAGCTCCGTTCTTCAGCCGACAGAGACTGCAAGGCGAGAACGAGTGATTCGTTTCGTTTTCCTTTCCCCCAATCGAAGTTCGAGAAAATCCAAACCTGCAGAAAACCGATCGGATCTTGTTTACAGCACTGGCCCATTTAAATTATTACAACGGCCCACAAAGGAAATTGACAGTTTCACGGGCTCACGGCTGTGATTCATGCGACTTATTAAAGAGGCAGTAAAATTCAACGATCTATGCCCGCCGTCCCTTCCAAACTAAGTTTAGATATTCGGTAATTTACCTACAGGCACACATCGAATTCTAAACTGATCAGAGTAGAATTTGATATTTATTAAATAACATTTTTTTATTCTTTTTTATTTTATCCTCTTAACAAATGTGACATTTTTTTTATTTTTTTTCTCTCTTCTCTTTCCTCTCTATTTTTCTCTCTCTCTAAAAAAATTACATAACGTATACGATTTAGCTTATTCATTTTAATAACATTTTAACAACATGGAATAAGCCGAAATAAATAAGGGATAACATCGTTGGACTCCTTGAAGCCAAAGAAATCCATAGGACCTGAAATAACCCCAATCAGACATATCTAGGTCCATGAGTGGTTTTCAACCGTAATATATTGATGGACCTAGATATATGCATGCGATTGGAATCATTTCATATCCTATCGATTTCTTAGACTTTAAGGAGTCCAACGGTACTATACATTTGCTTATTTTAGCTTCTTAGGAGGTATTTGCATATTAATGGAGCAATCAGCTAAAAATCTCAACCTAGAATTGATATGGCATTATATCATGCTCATATATATTGGACCTAAAAGTTGGAATTTTTAACCGATTGTTTTATTAATATGTAAACACTTCTCAAGAAAATTGAAAAAAGTAATGGATAACATCGTTGAACTCCTTGAAATATAAAAAATTCATAGGACCTAAAATGCGTCTGATAGACATGTTTAGGGTCCATCAGTGGATTTCGATCGAAACTCACTAATGGACATAGATATGTCCGATTATATTGGACCCATATCAGATCCTGTGAATTTTTAAAGGTGCAAGGAATCCAACGATACTATTCATTCTTATTTTGGCTTCTCGGTAGGTGTTTAAATATTAATGAAGCAATCGGCTAAAAATCCAACGTGACCCTGATATGAAATTATATCAGGTTCAATGTGGACTTGATAATAGGGGTGTCAATTCGGGTGGGTCGAGTCGGGTTCGGGTCGGGTTGCGAATTTTTTTTTAACTCTCAACCCGGACCCTACCCGAACCCGAATTCAACCCGAAACCCCTCAACCCGAACCCGAACCCAGCCAACCCGACCAACCTGAACTCAACCCGAATAACTCATATAACCCGATCCAAAATAACGTTTTTGGTCATTTTTCCAATAATTATTCACTTTTATCTCAATACTCCATCATTATTATACTAACATTGATATTAATATACATTAAAAACATCTTAATTTTTAAAATAAAATTTGATTTAATCCTAAAAAATCAACTAACTCTTAAATTCGGGTTAACCCGAACGCGACCCGACCCGACCCAACCCGAACCCAACCAAAAAATTTTCAACCCGAAACCCACCAACCCGAACCCGACCCTAACCCGAAAATGCCCAACCCGAACCTACTTTTTTTCGGATCGACTCGGGTTGGGTTCATTTTTTACACCCCTATTTGATATGAAGTCATATCACAAATCACCATAATATGTTGCCCAACGTGGGGTGATATAATGATACTAATATAAACCTACTGATGGACATGTGTAAAGTAAAAATAAACACTCAAAAGTCGTGGTTAATCATAATAAGAAAATTTACACAGTGGAGCAAGAACAAGAGAATCAGATGCAACCGTAATGCTTAATCATTTAAGGAGGGGGAAAAAATGAAATCATATGTTATAGAAAAAATTTATTAACTTCAACACTTCCTTCAAATAAATGGTATAATAGACTAATGAGTACGAACAACCATCGAATTTATGCTTGCAAGGTGGGGCTATGGATGTTGCTCTCAATGTGGGCCCGATATGATTCCATATCATGCATAGGTTGAGATTTTTAACATATTAATTAATATGTAAACACCTCTCGAGAAGCCGAAATAAGTAATGGATAACATCGTTGGACTCCTTGAAGCCTAAAAAATCCACATGACCGAATCCACTGATGGACCTAGATATGTCTAATTGGACATATTTTAGGTCCTGTAATTTTTTGATGCTTCAAGGAGTCCAATGGTGTTATCTATTGTTTATTTCGACTTCTTTCCTATATGTTAAAATGTTAACAAATGAATCAGCTAAATTCAAACATTATGGGCATGATATGAAAATCATATCAGACCCACGTTTTGTAGCAAAAGGTGATTTGCTCTCAGCACCGCCACCAACCCGTCCCTAGGCTAACACGAAGCAGATAAATCACGGGTGGTTATTAGCTATTAGTGTAAATGCTTAAGGCATAGGGGAAGTGTGTAAATTATATCAGACCCACGTTATTCATACATGTAAAAGAGAGATAAAAAAAATAGAAGAGAGTAGTAGAAAAGAGAGAAGAGAGAAAAAAAAGATAGAAAAAAGGAAAAAGTAAGATTTATTAGGAGTTAAGAGGTTTTCTAAGAGTATATTAATTTTGATTCGAAGTGATTCAAAATTTTTAAATACATTAATGAGTTTCGTACGAAACTGGTTGATAGACCTAAAAAGAAAAAATAATGAGAGATATTTTGAAAATATGGTTCATAATTTAAGTATTATGAAATTTGGTATGTGATTCAGATAATATCGAAATTGGTTTACTAGGTTGAGTAAATTAACATAGAAAAAACACTAAGGTGGCGTTTGGTTTGAGAGGCAAGAATGAGAATGAGTTTGATAGTAGACTGGAATGAGAATGAGTTTAGTGATTCAAAGACTGTTATTTGGTTTATAAGCTCTGATTAGGTATGATTACCAATAATGCTGTTTGGTTTGTCATAGGTTCAGGAATGGGACAAAGTAAAGAAAGCTGAGTAATAAACATTATGTCAAAATACTAAACTTGTCGTAGATAAAATCATTTCATTGTAGTATAGCTGTGTAATAGGAGTTGGGTGTTGTGGAATCAAAAAGGCGCAGATATAATGCAAATTGCATTAATTAATTATTATTTGTCAGTTTAATTTCATCAAAATAAGACACAATATACAATATTTTTCCAGTTAGTCATGGACAAAATTCCTGTGGAACAGCCATTGGGTTGTCATGAACATCGATCGTGGCATCAAACACAAGCAAAGCTAATTCAATTCAATATGTATGTTCTCGGAGTATTTGTTTGCACGTATAAGATCGCGATCCACAATGTGTATTTCATTATAGCTCCTATTACCAGATGAACTATGAAGATCACATCACAAAAGCCTATTACATGTTGACCTATTGGCAAAGAAGGAACACAAATACAAATTGAATTGAATACAGTTCCCAGCATAATGAAAACACATCAATTAACCAAATTGAAAATAATTCTATGAAAAAGGAAAAATAGATATGATTTATCTATCCCCAAGATAGTTTTCACAAAATTCAAAAGTGTGTTGTTGTTTCCATAAAATGTAAATCAAGCTATCCCAAGATAGTTTCCACAAAATAGACAATCACAAAATTTAGCATAAGAGTCATCCCCAAAGTTTCCACAAATCCAGCACCACTATCTATATATTTGGGGAGGAGGTGAGCAAGCTAATCACGTAGTTCCTTCGCAACTCTGAAGGAAGATTGAGCAGCACATCAATTTTGTCCTTATCTGTAGTGAAAATATTAGCTGCTTTAAATACATCACCACTAGGAAGGCCAAGGTTCA
>JBAMIB010000083.1:1752057-1764945 GCA_037177415.1 Kaempferia rotunda | reverse complement strand
GCAGATGAAAATCTACAACCCCGAAGAAGCTCTAGAGTGAGAGAACTTCATGAAGATGATTTTGCATCTGAAGAAGCAGAGCCGGCCCTGGCCCAGGGCTACCAGGGCACCTGCCCAGGGCCCAATGTTACTAGGGGCCCATTTTAGATAGCTATATATATATATATATATATTCTAAAATCTTATTTTCCTCTCCAAAGTCATAAGATCGAATCCCGAGTTCTCGCGACACTCACCCTTTTAACCTGCCTCACCGCGCCTTCCCTCGCCGCGACAACTTCGAGCCTGGTGCGCCCTCCCTCGGCGACGGCGACACTCACCCTTTGAACCTGCCTCACCGCGGCTTCCTTGCCGCGACAACTTCGAGCCTAATGCGCCCTCCCTCGGCGACGGCGAGACAAGCTCTCTTTGGCTCTCTCTCCCCGCGACCCTGCCCTCCCACGAACTAGGTTTTCTGGCCCTCTCTCGACGTGCGCTCCCTTAACGCGACCAAGTTCCTTGCAACGAAACTCCCCGCAATTTCGAGAGACAAGCTCTCTTTGGTTCTCTCTCCCCGCGACCCTGCCCTCCCACGAACTAGGTTTTCTGGCCCTCTCTCGCTGCGCGCTCCCTTAACGCGACCAAGTTCCTTGCAACGAAACTCCCCGCAATTTTGAGTATGTACTTTCCTGATTTCCTAATGCTAGGACTTCTTTGGTTTTAATTGCAATCTGGAATATCATTTTGGGTGAAATGATCCTTGTATAAATTGATTTTACTAGAATAATTAAAAGAGTTGAAATCAATTTTATATCTTTATGTCCTATAATTTTCTTGCATCTGATTCTATTTCTCTCTTGAAATGTGAAATTTAGTGATTCGTCCACCCTCACTAGGAGTCACTTAGGAGATCAGTAGCACTTTTCTAGCAAGTATCTATTGATTTTTTTTATCTTATGATTTTTTTAGTATGATACAAGAACTTGCTTATTGGTTTGTTCTTAAAAGCCTTGGCTTCTAGTTGTTTATTCTATTCAGATGAATTCTTTTTAGCTAGTAAATGAAATAATAGATTAATTAAGTTTTCATGTCATTTAGCTAAGAACTTTCTTAATTTCCTCTATTGGATTGTTTTTTTAGTAAATCACCAAAATCATCAGTACAAGAACTGAATTCAGATGTTTTGAATGACATATACAGTATGCCATTATGTGAAGTATTACCTCCAAATGATGCAAAGTATTGCTTCTTTGAAAGATTATTCAATTCATAACATTTTAGTTTTTGTTTGGCAGATGTGCAAGGGGAGCTTAACAGATAATGGTTCTAATATTCATTATTGCCTTTTGCTCTAGTGTACATTATTGCCTTTTGTTTGGTTGATGCAGTATTTAAGATTCATAGATAGATGCATAGATTTGGTTTGATTTGATGACGGTTTACGTTCTTCTTTGTTCTTTTTGATGTAAATTTGTATATTCTTTGTGGGTATTTTTGATTTCCAAGTATTTTATTTAAATGTAAACTACTTATACTCACATAGAGTATCTTATAATGGATCATATATACTTTTCATAAGATTTCCTTTGTTAGGTAAAGATTTTTCTTCAAAAAAATAGAATTTGAAAGTTGAGTAAATAAATAAATCTGTAACATTATTTTTTTATATATTTTTTAAAATTAATTGAATGTGAATAGTTTCATAAACATGCATTTTATTTTATTTAGGGATATGTTTCCTTATCATATTCTTAGAAATAAAATTTTATAAATTAAAATAATTATTACTTATAAGCATCATGAAAATAATATTAGATCATATGCATACAGGAGTATCTAATTAAAAATATTGCTCCTTAATATTATACCTCAATTGAGTACTTTGTGCATTTGATGATCCAAAAGTAGTGCTTAAAAGATAAAATTAGGGCATAGTTTATAATTTCGCCCAGGGCCCTTAAATAATAAGGACCGGCTCTGCCCTCGGCTGCCAATCGTTGGAAACGTCCGTTGTGATGGTGAGAAATAGATATGCACGTTGAAAGGCTCAGGAGGCTCGATTTGGACTAAAGTAAAAAAATTTATGAAAAAATTATTTATTGATGAATTTATAAATCTATTTGTTTGAGAAAAAAAAAGAAAAATAATTCGGGAAGGAATATAATTCATTTTTTATAAAGTAAACACAGGAAAAGTTTTCAGTGTTTAGTTCTCCCAAGTAAAAAAATAAATAAAAGGACAAAAAAGCGAACGGCCTTTGCCACTTTCCGCCTGCGACGTGCACAAGTCCGAAGAAGGAAAGGAAGCCGTTCATTACTCATCTTCTCTTCCCTAACTCCTACCTGCTGACGTGGCGCACTCCCATCTCAGGTGCTCTCGGCTGTGTTGTCCTCGTGCAATACGACACGCTTTATAGACCCCTTCTTTCTCTCTACCTCTAGAACTTACTCGGTCAGCTTCCATCTCGCCGATCGACCCGGGCTAACTCCGCCCGTATCTGCCGGACGCGAATAAGGGATCCATTCGAGACGAAGAAGAGGCAAACGGCAGGGCTACTTTCGCCTTCCTCCGGTTGCTTGCGTCGTGGATCGCATTCCTCGCGTCACGCTTTGCTTTTTTGTTTTTTCACTGTCTAGCTGCTTCTGCTTCGTTTTCTTTTGTTGTTGTTCGGGATGATGACGTTCGCTCTGGTCGGGACGTGTTTCCCTGCAATCCGCACCTCGCCGATGCCTATGCGATCCGGATCGAGGAGCCTGCGGAGGGGCAGCAGCTTCCGCCTCGACTACGTCCGTAGGAATCCGACCACAAAGGCGCGGATATCTGGTGAGGCATTTGCTTGCTTTGTTGGTTGATGCCGATTTTGGTGTTATTGTTGTGTTCTTTGTGTTTTCGATTCAATTACTCTGCCGTCGGAAGTCCGTGGTTTATTTTTATTTTTGTTATTTCCGTGCTGTTTTATTTACCTTTTGGAGTGTCATTTGATCTCGTTTCATTAGCGACTGTTATTTTCTTCTCGCTTCTGCATTCCTTGGAGTGATTTTTTTTAAAATTCTTTTATCAATAAATGATCCCAACAGAACCATGAAGCTGAAGTCAGATTGTTGAAGTTATTTTATTTTAATAGCAACGACGTAATCAGACTACGTCTGGAGTTCAGAATGAGGCCTTATGCGTTTTCATTGGGTGGGAATGTGGGGTGTCACTTGTGTTAGGCCATTTTCTTTGGGTATACAATGGGTATGCAATGCGCTACTATCCTTGATTCAAATTTGCATGTGCATGGAGGACCTAGGAAGAATTTACACATTATAGAATCAAGATGTCAGAGTTACTTTTGGCATCTTGCAAAAGTCAAGAATAATAGATAATTTTTCTGTCTCTGGATGGTGAGTTTCATACCATATGCACAGATTGTATCTTCAAGCTTGAACAGTTAGGATGTATAACTGCAAAAGTTTCATTGTAGTCTTTGGGTGAGAGATTGTATATGTAGTTCAGGATCAATCTCTTACAGGCAGGATGTAATTCAAATATTCTCTTATTGGTTATGTGACAATATTGTATTACAAATTTTCAGTTTCTTGATGACAGTTGACACAGGAAGTTTGAGATGAGTTGCTAACTGAATAAAATGATTATTCAATTATAAACATCAACAATTTCATCCTTAAACTGAATTTCCTTTTAGGGAATTGAAAAGACGTTTCTATTTGTAAAATCTTGATGCTGTTCATTATATCTGAATTGATATAGACTGTGTTTAGTATTTGAAGAGTTTTCAGAATTCAAAATTAGCTGTCATTTTCTTTTAGGAGAATGAAAATGGTTGCCCAATGGATAAACATTTATGCTGTCCTTTATGAGTTGAAATGGGATTGTTGAACAACGCGTCTTCAATTCTCAAAGAGCAATTTTCTTTTGCAATTAGCTGTCTATATGTGATGGAGCTGTTATATTATGTAATTGGCATATTTCATGATAGTTAATGTGAAATGCCAAATAGATTCTGTAGCAGCCAACTTAATCCAATAAGAATAATTAAGTGAAAGGTAAAAATTTATCTTGTAGTTGAATGTTTGAGAAATGTAAGGAAGTATACAGCAATACTAGTGGAAAGTGTTAGTTGTACAAATAATTTGATTCTTGTCTTACCTCTAATGTTATCCCGTCTTTCTTTATCCCACTTTCTATGTCATAAAAGATTCCCTTAGTTGAATCAATGAATTTCTCATCAATCTGATGGGAAGATGCTATATTCTTTGATTATTGATATTCGATTTACTTGTCCTCAATTTCCTTAGGTGAAAATGAGGGAGGAATACAAAGTAGATTTTTTTTAATAGTTTTTCCTATATTACTTTCGTCTGATTGGATAGAAAAGTCACTTTTGTGAGCACTGAAATACAAATATGAATTTAAAATTTTAAAATAATAATAATAATTATTATTATTAATTTTAAAAATAAAACTGTAAAATTTAAATTGTCCTCCCTCTTTCCTTCCCCAAGGAACAATTGGATGGAAAATATTTTGCCACTAGTATCCTATGAGTTTTTTTCAATTACCATTTTTTCTCCCTAGTTTTTTTTTTCCTTTGTAGTAAACAAGGCCTTAAAGTGAATGAATTATAGGTACTTCTCATGATATTGATCCTGCAATGGGTAAAGTGCTAGTTCTGGCTACTGAAAGTGATGACTCGTCATCTTCCACCAACGCATCTTCAAACATAGAAGCTATATCAAGTGGTTTAGAGGTGAGTAGATATAGTTGTCTTATTTTTGACCTTTATGTTGCATTGCAATTATTGTTTCATGACATCAAATATTACTCTTGAGTCACACAAAATATTGCCTCATGTGATAATAAAAAAGTTTATGTTTCATAGTCTTCAGTTACATATAAAAAAAAAAGGTAGCCGGGTGCACAAAGCTCCCGCCATGCTGGGTCCCGGGAAAGGATCCATTGTACGCAGCCTTACCCTGCTTTTTTGCAAGAGGCTATTTTCAGGATTCAAACCTGTGATCTCTAGGTCACAAAGCAACAACTTTAACATTGGGCCAAGGCTCCCCTTCAGTCTTTAGTTACATATCACAAAAATATTTCATCAAGCTTATTCAGTAGTTTCCCATTGGCCTATGAATCACACTCTCGTTTCATTTTCCACCTCTATACCCTTGTTGGATATCAAATACTCAAATGTTGATACATTGAGTGGACATTAAATGTCTTTATTTATCACGTGTGAAGTTTTTAGAAAATCATGTCGGACGCTTAATATATAGTGTGGATACTCATATGTGAGTCTGCGCAATATAGATGATGGTTGCTCTTGAAGTTGTTGGCTGAATCCTCCTTGAGAATTATTAGTTAAACATGTTTTTTTGCTCAATTTTGTCCTTTTTAGGACACACAACTTGATAGTCTGATTTGCCAAACAATCATTTAGTTTCTGAATTGATAAATCACCATTTAACACATCTTGTGCTATTTTAAGTTGCTATATGTGTGTCCTAAATATGTTTTTTTGCTCGACTTTGACCTTTCTAGAATATACATAACTTGAATGTCTGATTCATTAAGCAACCACTTACTTTCTGAATTTTCAAAATCATTGTTTTAACACATTTTGCACTGTTGTTAACTTGACTTCTATGATCTATGTTTCCTTTGCAGTTGTTACCAGAAACAACTGACCTAGTAAGTGAGGAGAAGGTTGACCCTGAGGAAGAGCAAACAATAGTCGGTCCTCATATCATTAGTGAAGTTAGTAACAATGAAGAAAGTGTTGAGGTTGAAGGACAACCAATTCCTCCTCCTGGTTCTGGTCAAAGGATCTATGAAATTGATCCAACTTTAAAGGGTTTCAGTGGGCATCTTGATTACCGGTAGTTACATATCCTTTGTCATCTTGTTATTCTTTTTTCAAGAGTGCAATTGTTGTTCATAGAAGAATTCGTATGAACATCTTTAACCTGATAGTCCCTATTGATTTATGCTGGATTCTTTTTTCAATTTTATGGCTCTCTTCTAGGGGCCTCCATTTTATAAATCCAATACTGCAATGCTTGCTTTCATATGAAAAAATAGGAACTGGACACTAAATTGCTTCTTATTCATCCCAATCAAACTGTCATTTATGGTGTTCTTTGCATTATTCTTTAGTGCTAAAAAATTGTCATTCTTCATTATCTCCTTGTCTATCTATGTTATTGCTGATATCAAGAAATTAGCTTTAGTGAGTGATATCTTAATTTATTTTTTATTGCAGATATAGCCATTACAAGAAAATGCGCGAGATGATTGACCAAAATGAAGGTGGTCTAGATAAATTTTCCTGTGGCTATGAAAAATTTGGCTTTCAGCGCAGGTATAATTATGGCATCTTAGCATCTGATGAAAGCCATGGTTCATCATTCCTCACCTTGACTTTTATACTTGTGAATCTTAATTTCGACTTCCACAAATTACAGTGAGATGTTCATCTAATGAAGCAATTGTTTCACTACCTTATTCTAATTGAGAATGGGATAGGTTTGTGTACTTTTATCCTTAGAAGGCGAAACCAAGTTGTAGAACATAGATCTTGTATAGTATCATTCATGTCACCGTTGTCACACTTCTCAACAAATTTAATATGGTCAGGTTGATTGCTTTAGCTTTGTATGGATTCATGTTACTGAATCCTGACTTGTTTAATGGGTTTTTTGAACAAGACTGACCCTTATAAGGCACACCTCTTACTTCTAACCGACATGCTGTCTTTTTTCTTTGTACTAAACAATCAAGTTAAAAAGGAAGCCTCAATGCAACATGCTACATTAATTCAGGGTTTGGGATGATCCATGCACCTATATTTAACCGTTCTTGTCCATAGGATGTTTCAGAAGCTCAAACTTTTTCTCCTAAGATTCAATTGAGTATCCTTACTGTTTTGTGGATGTTTTATGTCAGAATTCATTAGGCCTACTAAAGAAGCAGCTAAATGTTCTTACTTCTTAAATATCTCTATGTGCAATTTACGTCACAAAATATCCACAACAATCAAGAATGTTTTTCTACCCTTGAACTTCTTGTTGTTGGAGCACAAAGATTTCACTCTACTATCCAAAATATTTTCTATCATCAACCCAGATTGTTAAGTATACTAACATCTCATATCAATATGCCACCTTGAATGGGTGGGTCTTTTGGAGAACTGCCAAACAGATGCCTATATGCAAAACACACACACAAATTTGGAAGTATGCCTAGTGGTTGTTGTGCTACAATGCTTTCTAACTTGAATTGGATGATGTACTTCAGAGAGCCATTAGAAAATTTTTCTTCTATCTGTTGGGTGTATTTGATCAGTACAGCTGGTGAGTTCAAAATCTGTGTTTTTTTTTTAAATCATAATCTGAGATAAGGTGGCAAATGATTTTTCAATCTCTTCTATCACCAAATAGCATAATTACACAATATGGATAATGAATAATCAGTGATTTCAATCATATTAGATATCAAATTCTAGTTTATTATTAAATTAAATGGATATTTTTTAGATTATGGATAGAATACAAGATTTTTTCATTGATCTCATAAAACATCTTAGGCAGGAAGGAGGTGAAGAACTTAACTGACAATTCATGAGAGGAACAAGGGCTATCTCTTTCACTTGAATGTCTAAGATAGTATTCAAGTTAATATTGGAAAAGAGTTCACTTAATCAATCGAGATTATCAAAATCAATTTTGGTTGGCAAATTTCTTACCTATTCCATCGTTTTCATTTGTGATCTCACAACTTGTCTTCAACCTAGTCCATTTTCGAGTGGAGTTAAGTGATTTCTTGGTAATATTTTTATGAATCTTTACTTTCTTTGAACTTAACCATCAATCTAAATAAGATGACTGATCTTTGGTATCTGTATTGTTATCAGCTGGTTTTGACAATGATGGTTCATACCCTTGTAAATATTAACCCTTTGTGTTACTATGATGAATATAAAATCAATAAAACATATGCCACTAGAACTTGTGAAAACTCAAAAACTGTATCATATATAGGTTTCTTTGTGCTGCCTTCTTTACCCTAATGCAGTTTTGTCCTCGCTGTGTTGATAATTACTAGTCAAGATTTTCTTATGATAGCTAACACATGATTGTGTTTTTTTTTTTTTTGTATTTTCCAGAAAGAATGGCATCACTTATCGGGAATGGGCTCCTGGAGCAAAGGTTGGTCTTTTGTTTTAGCAATAACCATCTTATAAGCTTTTGTAGTCTTGCGACAATCAAGTATTGACATTTTTTTTAACATATTAGCTATCCATGTTTAATTGTTAGTTCTCATTTTAATGCTGTGTATTTAGCCACTGGTTTATGGCTGAATTGAAATTTCAAATTTGTGTTTTTGTTAATCTATGAACTTGAAAACTCATTTAAATATAGATGATGATACAGTAGAGGATTGAGCTCACTTAGGAGGATCCATATAGCCGACCTCCTTTAGTGAGATAAAGGATTGTTGGTTGTTGTTGTTATTGTTAATCTATGAGCTTGAAGTCATGGTATTCTGATTTGATTATCAATGATTTATGATATGCAACTTTACATCAGAGTTTAGTTACATTTGGGTTTATCTACGGTCTACAACACACAATTCCAAACAAACTAAAATTGGGCATCATGATTAAAAGGGCATTTTCCCAACAAGTGCTTTCGAGTTTTAGAATTTCTTAAAGGGCACATCATACTTTCATATTTCCTGAAGGGGGCAATTCTTTCTCAAAATATCCTTTTTCCTAAAAAAAAAATATAGAAAATATAAAAAATCTTCTGCCACTTGGTGGCCGCCTACGGCCCATTGGTCGCTCGACTAGCGGATTGCAATTGTTTATTTTTCTTTAATAAGCTCTTTGGGAAATATAAAACTATGGTGTGCCCTTTGGAAAATTCTAAAACCCAAGTGCGCTCATTGAGAAAATGCCGTAATTAAAACATGTCCTTAGTTATGGAATTGTTGGTGTACCCATTGGCAGTTTAGCTGATATGAACATGTGAGACCTTATTTGACCCTGACTAAGTATTTCCTCCTAACCATTTTTTTTTTTTGAGAAGTAAACTAGTACCTCTTTCATCTGTAGGTTTTAAAATTATAGACATATCAAGAACTTTCAACACAAACTTGATGGATGAAACTATTTGCCTTAAGTTTCTCAGGCATTTTAAATTCTAAATTACTATTTCTTTGATACCTCAACTAGTTGGACCTATTGTTGGTAACTATATCCTACCTTTTATGTTCTATTTTATTTTTTAAAACTATTTTCTTCATATCATCTAAGTTACCGAGTGCCAGCATGGTTATCCATTTTGGCTTTTCTGACCATTGTTCAAGCTTATATAATGAGGCAGTTGAATGTTTGAACATTTAGCTTGCTGAGTATCTTACTTGAGGAACCAAAGAACTATTACTTGATCATAATAATTATGATCATTTATTACCATAAAGCTTGATTAAGGGGTTAAGGGACAATTCTTACAGCTTACAAGTGATAGTACAAAGAAGCTGAAATAAGATTACCTATGCATAATGTGGCAATCACCTGTGTAAATTCTAATGGGATAGTACAAAGAAGCTTGGTTAAATGCAGAATAGTTGGGATACACATGCTATTGCAGTTGTATAATATAGTGTGACTCTGATTCTTAGAAATTGATTGTCCTACTGTGTAGATTAATGATGTTGTGTTGCTAGATTTGAACAGCATGAATTGTATGTCAAAATTGAATTTATCAAATGTGCAACTTGAGATTTACCGTGTGACATGTTATCTTGTATTCCTCAGTTTTTTATGTTACCCTTTTTCTTCTAAACACTTGTAAGACATCTTGGTGTGTTGTTTGGTTGTTGTGTCCTAATATATTGCTTGCTGAACATATTTGCTAAATAACTTGGATATATTGAAGGGATACTTATTCAGAGTGATGGGTGGAGTCTACATTTTCTTTACTTCTTTGTGGCTTATTCTCTTAGAGAAGTAAATACTTGGTTTTTATTTCAGTGGGCAACACTCATAGGAGACTTCAACAATTGGAACCCCCATGTGAATGTCATGACCAAGGTGAGGTCATCTTTCCTGGATTTTTTCTTTGTTGTTTTTATATTTTATATAATTCTTTCTTTGAATGCCCCAAAACTTATGTTTTGGCACCATGCATCTTTGCTATGATTTTTTCATCACAAGTGATGATGCACAGATTGAACTGTTGCATGATTTTTAAATGATTGACAGCATAATATATTCGACTACGTGAACTTTTGCATATATATTCTCAAAATACTGAAACTAACTAAACCTCAGTAAAACCAGCAGTAAGTAGTTGGGTTAGTTTCGGTAGTGTCCCATTCTGTAGGAAGTTCCAAGTATAAACTCTTCAAGAGTTTTTTCCTATGCTTTTGATTATTTAACTAATTTACCTCTCACAAGTGTATGTATAATCTATATAATCTGGTTTTGTTGGACATTTATGCAGAAAAGTAGTACACAATTATGAATTTTCTTCATATATGAGAATCTCATCATTGTTTCTTCTGCTGAATTTTACTGAACAATTATGCTAGAATGAATATGGCGTTTGGGAGGTCTTTCTACCTAATAATGCAGATGGCTCTCCGCCTATTCCACATGGCTCAAGGGTAAAGGTATGTTCTTTTGGAAACTATGTATTCTATATTTTCAACTTTTTTTTTTTTTGTTTCCAGTGCCTATTATCACCAAATTTCTGTCTTGACTTGTGCCAGTTATTTGCGGTTAATTTAATTATAGGCACATGACCTGAATTTATATTATGATATAAGCTTGAAACCAATCACCAGGCAGACTGATTACAGTTTCTAGCTGTGACAAATAATTTGGCTGCAACTTTGTTTGTTTAGGATGTAAAGAAAGGAGATTATTGTATAGAATTGGGTTCTGGCAAAATGATTCTGTATGTTTTATATACTTATTTGAGCTTTCTGTCCTATTGACAAATCACTTAAATTTCTCATATGAAAGATACCTCATTTTACCAAAACATTACAGCTGCATTGAAGGCTTTCCCTCGTCCTCTTAAATTGCCTGAAAGAACTACCTTTGTTGTGAAATCCACGTGATCATGTATTGGCCCATTTCACCCTGTGTTACTTTGTTGATTTTTGTCCTTGCAGAATGGAAGATAATTGATTACATTGGTCTAGAAAGTATACATTTAAGTTGACTGAATTGCCAAATTAATTCCAATTGTCTGAAAACCAGGAGCCTTAATTAGGATTGAATTGCCACATTAATTCAATTGACTGAAATCTTTCCTTGATCTGGAGTCTTAAGTTAGACTGAATCACCACATTAAAAAAATAATTGGATGAGATTGTTCAACAAGCATCAGCAAAAATTATCCTAGTTGATGAAATTTACTTAGATAAAGCTTACTTCCCTAATGTTGCACTATTCACCTTGACTCATTAGTTTGGATTCTTTGAATTGTCCTTTATGTCATTTATGCTATGTTTGAGAGGTGCTCTAAAGCTAATTGCCTTATGATTTGTACTATTTACTTAGATAAATAAAGATTCACTATTTAAGTACGCATTATTTATATGTTTAAATGGTCTTAAACTCACTTACTGAATATCCACAATACGATTCATAGCATGAGAGAATTTGTGATTGGATTATAACTAGTGAACATCTCTACATGTTCAATTATGAATGTATTGAAATAATCCCTAGTCGATGAATTGATGAGTTCGAACCTTATCGATTTTGTGAGACTGGCACGATTTATACTCGGTCTAACCAAACAGCTGTTACTCACTAGCTGGAGACGTTGGGATGTCGAGAGTTAAACGTGGATGCTAGTTATGGTAACTAGTTTATTTAAGTGATCTATTGTAAGACTTCATATGATTCTCTATATATTTAGATATGTATATGAAGCTCTTACTGCAGCTTGAGTGCAAGTTTCCTTTAACTTGAGGTATTTAAGTCACTGTGGTCATGAAGACTTATACTTTGACATCTTAAGTAACATCTCTGTGGAGGTGTGGATCCGAGATGATTGGGTATAAGTCGAAGTGTCCGAAAGTGTTTGGATAGTCCATAGAGGATTCACTACTCCTTGCGAGGAGACGTATACCCTATAGGCACTTGTTAGGATTATTACTCAAAGTCTTTGCAAATCATTACATGTTAAGGGTCATGAGATTCTCAAGACACATGTAGGAGTAATTCGAATCCGCAGGACAAGAAAGTGTTACTTGGGCTAGGTGTGATGTAGTCATCCTAGTAGGGACAGATACATAGACTATGTCCTAAACCAAGTGGGTATAAGATGAGTGAAATGAATAAGACACGACTCACTATAGTTGTTGAAGGGTTCAGAACTAGTTCTATAATCAACTATAATTTTCCGATTAATTGGGGATCATAATGTACTACCAGGTGACATTCATGATCGATTCATAATAAAGTAGTTAATTATGAACGACCAAGATAAACCGGGAACCTATAAGGTTACACGCACTACGAGTATCTAAAAGATATAAAACAAGTATAAAAATTTGATTCTCGGATCAAAAGAAATAAGATATTTAGTTAGACTAAATATAGGGAAAATATGAAAATTATTTGTTACAGGGGAAGCGCGGATGAGTTACATCTCTTATAGAAGAGTTAAATCCTATTTGATTTATTCATGAACCAAATTGATTTGATTTAAACCAAGTTATCTTGCTAATAAATAAACCAAGGTATAATAGTTCGAGACTTTGTTATATTAATATATATTAATATTTGACCAATTCATCGAAAAGAGTTTTGGTATATTAATATTTAAGTCATTCAACAAATTTAGTATATTAATGTTTATTAATATAATATCAAATCAT
>JBAMIB010000083.1:1722613-1737456 GCA_037177415.1 Kaempferia rotunda | reverse complement strand
CTCCCCCTTTTTTTTTTTTCCCCCACGTCGATACTCCCTGACACATGTTAACTCGCGTGACTTCGAGTTTTGACCGACTAGATGACAGACACAATCGTGGTTCGGAGATGGTTAGGAAAAGGAGGAGCTTGAGCATGATGAGGAGGACACCATCAATGTTGGTTGACAAATTCAACATAAATTGCATATAATTCCCTTATTTGTATCCCTATTTTTCTCAAAAAAAAAAAAACAAGAGAAAGAAATATGAATATGGGAAAAAAATATTTTTTAAAAACTCTTAGGGAGGCCATTTGATAGTTCTGAAAAAGAATGGATATTTTTGATAACTCTTAGGGTGGGAAGGGGCAAGCTGGAATTTGTTTCCCTCTTATAATTTATAAAATGGTGTTTTCCGCTTCCGCCCTCCTTTTCCGTTTTCCCCCAAACAAATTTATTCTGCATGTTTATCTTGCCTAAAGAACGATGACTTCATTCCACTGCAAATCAAATCAAATCAAATCCAACACCAAATCAAAATTCAAATCGCAAAAATGAGTGACCACAGAAATCTGAGAAAGCGAGAAAGAGAAAGGAGATGGTTTGTAGTGTGTAGTTTGTACAGATTGATTACAAGTGTAATACTCTTATAGCGACAAGGAGAGATAGGGAGTAATCAAATAAGTAAGTGAGAGGCGTGGTGTATCCATCCTCCCTATTTTTCCCTCTCCGAAGCTCCTCGTCGAACTCATTTTCCAGAACTCAGTCGAAGGAATACCAACCCTTGCGCACCCCACCCAGACGCCTCTGCGTGACTTGGCTGCGGAGATCTTGACTGACTGCAGCTACAGGACGAGTTCTCGCAGCTGGAGAGCTCAGGCTAGGGTTTCCGGAGCTCTTTGTTCGAGTTTGTGGCGGCCGAGCTGGTTGTGGCT
The DNA here is from genome assembly GCA_037177415.1 of Kaempferia rotunda. NCBI lineage: Eukaryota > Viridiplantae > Streptophyta > Magnoliopsida > Zingiberales > Zingiberaceae > Kaempferia > Kaempferia rotunda. Next base: position 1,736,542 of record JBAMIB010000083.1, on the reverse strand, counting down.
GAGATAGGGTCCGCGGTCCACGATTTTAGTCCAAAGGCGGCTCCTTTTTTGTGTTGCGTTCGGGCAGGTGTGTGAAAAGGAGTCACTTTGCGGAGATTCAGTGCTTATTTGGTCGCCGTGGCCTTTTTCTTCTCAAATGCGTGGGGCATAGTTGGCCTCTTGATGATTTTCAGCCTTTGTGAGGGGGTTTGTGAAGCTGCTAAGCTTGGAATCAATTGAGTTTGGGTGTTTCGCAGGAAAAAAAAGAGTATATTATTATTGGGATTCAGCTTGGTTGCTTTGTCTGAGGTAACTGGGTTTTTTATTTTTTTTATTTTGCTCTTTTTCTTCTTTTACTTCCCCTTTTGAAGTTTGTCAGCCTTTTGGCTGTTAGTTTCAGCATCAGGTGAAGGAACTCTGTAGCGGTTGAGGTGAAGACTAGAGCATATATGTTTGGTATATGGAATGAATAAGCTTCAGGAACTTGAACCTTTTGAATATGCGCCTTTGTCTCTTCTTCATATTGGATTCCTTGGATTTAACTTCAGAATTTCCCGATAAAAAGGTTTGAGCCTGTAACCCTAGTACCAGTATATTGAAGCTTTCTAACACATGGAATTAGAAGTTCAGCTTTCTTGATGAGGAATCAGCTACTGGTGAAGACATACGTTTATATTTCAAGGTCTGTGCCTAAATGGAGCGTGAGAGCCAATTTGAGATTGCTTCTGACTTTGGTTCTGTAGATTACAGAGTACATATTTTTTACTAAGAGAAAAAAACAATAGTGGGTTCCTTCTAGTAGAACCAGGCCCATTGCAACCAATTCTCTGTTGCAAATTGGAAGATTATTTTGTTGCATCAAGTGTTTCTCTCATGAAGTTCATTTTTGTGATGTGAAAAGATCAACTCTGATAGAAATTTTGTAGTCTCTTACTACATTTGAGTTTCTTCTCAACTGCCAGAGATGAGGCTGCCATCTTCAAATCTCACTGATCAGCCACTAGAAGGTTGCTCTTTATGTGAAAATCATGTCTTTTGCATTGTTATTATTAATTTTATATAATATATCTTGCGGATTTAGATCCATGCCATGAACTAGTTTATTTTTTCTCTTTATTGTTAGTAGTTTATTTTTTCTTTGGAGCTGTTTTTTAGCCTGTAACTTATACCTTGAAGCAAGGACTCTTTCCTTGTCAACTTCTTTTCATTCTAGTTCACAAAGAGTAATCGGTTAATGTTTTTGTGAGTTGCAAATGCCTATCCTCTTAATCTTTACTCATGAAAAGTTATAACAAATATATTACATTTTATTCTTAGTTTTACTTGTCTCAGGAAGTACTTTTATTGATTATTTTTCTTTTCTTTTGATTGCTCTTTCTTTAAAATGTTTCTTTCTCCTTTGCTTGTTACATTTTTTTGTTGAACTACATTCCAATACTGGAAGAAATTTGTATGTATTTATCTTGCAACTTCTGGTTATGGAAACACAATGATTTAACATGACAGCCTTATTGGTAGTTAAACTGGAAAAGATATGGCTTTTTCTGTTTTAAGTTTCTCTTTGATTACTTTGTGCCTACTTGTTGATGACATAAAACTTAACATGCAGAATACCTTCCTCGAGTTATAGTCTAGATATCTGCAGTCAAGCTTATGTTATATGTATAGGCATAACAGCGGTATTTAAGGTAAAAATGTTGTAGAAGAGTCATCATCTGGCAGTAATTATCTAACCAATTCATATATTTGCTTTGTTATTAAGGTCAGCAATAATCATCTATGAACTTGCCCTACATTTTAGGCATCACCAGCAGATAAAGAAACCATGCACATTAACTTTTCGAACAAACATCTCCATATTGTTAGTATCAGTATTCTCTTATAGTCTATCAATCTGTTGAATTCTGATTCTTGCCGTTCGTGGATTTTCATGTGCAGAAGAATCACAGTGTCTGAATTCAGAGTTATGGCATGCATGTGCTGGACCTCTAGTGTCATTACCAGCTGTAGGAAGTCGGGTGGTATACTTCCCACAAGGTCACAGTGAACAGGTTGGTTGGTTGGGTCAGATTTATATCAAAGTTCTTCAACAAATTTTTTGAAACATGTCATATTATCTCAGGCATGTTCTTTAATCATTTCAGCTTTGTCCTCAGGTAGCGGCATCAACCAACAAGGAAATTGATTCTCAGATTCCCAACTACCCCAACTTACCTCCTCAGTTGATCTGTCAGCTGCATAATGTTACTATGCATGTAGGTTTTGTAGTATTCTGAAAATTTACATACTTAGTATCTATCGTGGATGTAACTATAAAAGATGTGCATTCTCATTTCTATAGGCAGACGTGGAAACTGATGAAGTTTATGCTCAGATGACACTACAACCATTGAGCTCGGTAATGAACTTGATGATCATGTGTTCTCCTTTCGATTGTATGAGAATTGTATTTTTAATTTGTATGCTCCTCATTTGTTCTAATATACAGCAAGAGCAAAAAGATCCATATCTCCCTACAGAATTGGGTGTCCCTAGCAAACAACCAACCAATTATTTCTGTAAGGCATTAACTGCTAGTGACACCAGTACACATGGTGGATTTTCTGTTCCTCGTCGAGCAGCAGAAAAAGTATTTCCTCCGCTGGTAAGTATTTGATGTATTATGCTGATTAGCTGCCAGTTTTCCGAATTCATATTCTGATAATATCTGCCTATTTGCCAATGAAATTTAAAGGATTATTCACAGCAACCTCCTGCTCAAGAATTGGTTGCTAGGGATCTTCATGGAAATGAATGGAAATTCCGTCATATTTTTCGCGGTGAGTTTGTGTTCAATCAACTTTAAATCTTTGTGAATGTTTTACGTTATGTTCTTCTTTACACATAAGATTATTCATGTGGAGATTGCAGATAGTATCCAACAATTGTCATGCATTCTGTTTTGTTCCCCTCAGACATGCGTCAATAGCTGCAAATTTTGTTTTATTTTTCATTATTTGACCACCAATGAATGGTATCTTCCTTCTTACCTGTTCCTTGTTCGAGACCATAATTTATATTAGTTGGATTTCATGTTGTGTTACTTTTGTGGCTCTGTTTGGCTTGATACTTATGTTTAAATGTTTTTCCCATCAGTTGCTAGGTTTTGTGATGTTGCATACAGATTTATCAATATTCATATGCAGGTCAGCCAAAGAGACATCTTCTTACCACAGGATGGAGTGTATTTGTGAGTGCAAAAAGACTTGTTGCAGGAGATTCTGTTCTTTTTATCTGGTATGACCGTACTTTCTCTAGTTAAAAGTTTTGAGCATATCTATTACCTGCTCAAATTAATGAGTTTATTCTGATTTAGGAATGACAACAATCAGTTGCTTTTGGGTATTCGGCATGCTAATCGGCCTCAAACAGTTATGCCCTCATCGGTACTGTCTAGCGATAGCATGCACATTGGCCTTCTTGCTGCTGCTGCTCATGCTGCTGCTACCAATAGCCGATTCACCATCTTCTATAACCCAAGGTAAATGGAGTTCATTCTGAAAAATTATGTTTTTAATTTTATTTTTTTAAATAGAAAATAATATGTGCTCTCAGGGCAAGTCCTTCAGAATTTGTTATTCCATTAGCTAAGTATGTTAAAACAGTCTTTCACATCCGTGTTTCTATGGGTATGCGTTTCCGGATGCTGTTTGAAACTGAGGAGTCTAGTGTTCGAAGGTGAGTTCCTCTTTGTTCCTTGATACTGTCTTGCCTGCTCATTAGCATATTTTTAGTTGTCAGTTTCTTTTAATTTTATGTAATCCTTCTTGCATAGTACATAACTTTGAACTGCCTCTTTTGGCTTTGCATATGATTCATGAAATGATTTGGTGTGGGTCTTCAGATACATGGGCACAATTACAGGAATCAATGATCTTGACCCTGTCCGGTGGCCAAACTCACATTGGCGATCTGTCAAGGTGACTATTCGCAAATATCTTGCTTTGGCTTTGTGGTTTGAGAGTGTATGCAATTATTTGTTCATCCTTGCAGAAGTGTAGTGGCAATAAAAGCATTGCAAATGGTTTTACTTTTTTTAAGTTTGTTATTTTCTGGTGCAGGTTGGTTGGGATGAATCAACAGCGGGAGAAAAGCAGCCTAGAGTTTCACTTTGGGAGATTGAACCCCTAACAACCTTTCCTATGTACCCATCTTCCTTTCCTCTTCGGTTTAAGCGCCCATGGCCCACTGGACTTACCTTCTTCCCTGGTATGCTTTAACGATGCTACTTGGGATGTTAAAAATTTCATCACCAAGATCCCTAACTGCTAGACCCATAATCTCCATTACCTAGTCATATTCCTACTAATTATTTTGTACATAACAATTTATATAGGTGGAAGAGATGATGAAATCAATATAAATTCACCTCTGATGTGGCTTAGAGGAGATGTTGGAAATTCCACATTTCAGTCACTGAATTTCCAGGGTGTTGGCGTTTCACCTTGGGTTCAACCCAGATTTGATACTTCATTGGTTGGTCTGCAACCTGAGATCTACCAGGCAATGGCCGCAGGAGCCCTTCAAGAAATGCCGACCACGATTCACACCAAACACGAATCTCCAGCCATGATTCAGTTCCAGCAACCTCAGAACACAACTAGCAGACCCAATCTCCTATTACCACTAACTCAGGTCCTACATCTCCAACCTCAAACACAGCAATCATATCTTCAAACCATCCAAGGAGGTGAATTGCAAACTCAGACTCAGTCTCAATTTCTTCAGCATCCTTTGCAACAAAGAAATTCATTTGCTGAGCAACAAGAGCAGCAACAAGTTCCACAGCATCAGCATAATCAGAATCTGCAATTGCAGACACCACAGAGTCAACAAATTCAGCAACAGAAGCTTATGTCTGGTTATCAGACCCTTTCTAATTTATCAGAAAATCTTCCTAAGCATTACTCTAGTTCTCAATCACCATCAACCACACCGTCCGTGGTTTCCCCATCTTCCAAGCTGAAGGATTTCCCTGATTCTAATTGTAATTCTGTTTCTGTATCTGCTGCTTCTCCCTTACAAAATATTCTGCATCAGTTTACAAGAGAAGAAACATCACAACTTAGTTCGCCAAGGTATGCTCAAGTAGTTAATTCCAGTCCGTGGTCATCAAAGAGAATTGCAGTTGAATCCATACTCCCTTTAGGAGCTCAATGTGTGCTTTCACAGACAGAACAGCTAGTTGCAGCACAACCTACTGCATCTTTACAATGTGTTACGTTACCATCATTTACCAGAAGGCAATGCTCAATGAATGATGTTGGTAACATGGACAACCAAATCCAGCATTTGTTTGGTGTCAGTGTCAACTCATCACTCTTGAAACCAAATGGCATTTCAAGCCTCAACAATGGTGAGAATGAGACTGATTCAATGTGCATGTCTTACTCCACATGCAATCTATTGAGTTCCTCTGGAAATGATTTCTCTTTCCATCAACCTATGGGCACTTCAAATGTTTTAGATGAATCTGGATTTTTGAGGACCACTGAGAATATGGATCAAACAAATACACAGAGTGGAACATTTGTTAAGGTGGATCTATCTTCTGTATTTTGAATTAATCTTGTATTTCTCTTATATGGAATTTATTTTAGTACATAAAAATTTGGAACTACAAAGCACAGCTTTTTGCATGTGTGCTGCTTGGTTTTAGCATGTATTCACTATGATGTGAACGATCACAGGTTTCAAAATCAGGGTCCTTTGGGAGATCATTGGACATTACCAGATTTAGCAGCTACCATGAATTGCGAAGTGAGCTTGGGCATCTGTTTGGCCTAGAAGGCCAATTGGAAGACCCTTTGAGATCAGGCTGGCAGCTTGTATTTGTTGACAAGGAGAATGATTTTCTTCTTGTCGGCGATGATCCTTGGCAGTAAGTTCTTTTAACTAACATTGTAATACGATAATTCTCTTTCAAGCATTTTTTAACATATTATAAATTGACTTCTTAGTTTTCCTTGCCTCTGCCTTTGAACATTTACTGCCACTTATAGTGATTACTTTTAATTGTTTTCTTCTAAAATGTTTTTATATTTTTTTAAGAATTTGAGATAGTCCTAAGCAGTTGTAGATTCTTGTTTACTTGGTAAGTTCATATTCTTTTAAAATGTGTTTGTTCCAGGGAGTTTGTAAACAATGTCTCGTGCATAAAGATCCTTTCACTTGAAGAAATGCAACAGATGAGCAAACAAGGTGTAGATCTGGCGAATTCAGCTCCCATGACTAGGCTTCAAAGTAACAACTGTGATGGCTATGTCAGTCGGCAGGATGCAAGAAACATTGGCACCAGGATCACATCAGTGGGGACCTTCAAATACTGAAGACACCACCATCCTCTCTTCCCATTATCTAGATACCCCTGGCCATTATTTTTGTTGCATTTAGGAGATGTGACTGAGTGTTGTCTACTTGATTTGTGTACCTTTAATGATTGTAACCTAAATGATATGCGATCAGAACCTTGATACACATGCCAAAACTCTACTTTCTTAAGACTCATTAAGCTAATGCGGGCTATCCCATTATTTTGTTTTGTCATACATGATTCCTAGAACTTGTTGGTCAATGCATGCTGTCTCTAAATTTTATCATATTATTCTGTACCCGGTGTCAAAGTATGGCGCACACCAATACTTCATATCCCATTACTCAGGTAACTAACTACAACACCTGCATCTGTATTTTGTTTTTGCACTGTAAAATTGTCTGACCTTTTCACTTCTCAGACTTGGAAGTTATAAATTCATTCAAGTATGGAATAAGTCTTTGGAGCAGAGACATGGTGTCAGCTTCTGCAACAGCTGGAGTCTGTCACATTCCAGTGTGGAGGACCACAGCCAGAAAAGTCAGAGACCACAACACCCCATGTAAGTTGGTCCCTCTCCAAGTGTGAATTGCACTCATGGCCTAGTAGGAAAGAGACTCTTCCTTTCTTGCAAATCAGAAATTAGTTTTTTTTATATATATATAAGTAATCTAGGTATTTAGTTCTTTGAACCGATTAATTTTGGAGGTGACCGATCCGGCCCCGTGGAAGTTTTCCACTGGCCACATTCTTAGGTCCATCTAGACAACCAACATTCTTAGATTCACTTTTCATTAGAGAGAAAATTTCCTACAGTGCGCCACAACTGAGATTCAAATCTTAAATCCCTTGATTATCCGTTAGAGGGCTTAGCCATCACACCATTATCCCGGAGGCATATTCTTACACTAATCCATGTATGATTTGTCCTCCCCACCATTATTTTTTTCTCACACATCCCTCTCACTGTCCTTTTCATGGAGATAATACATTCTTTAATTTTCAGTATTGCTGCCTTGCTGCAGGATTGATTAATGTTTGGTTGGTCGAGGTTGAGGTTGGGTTGAGATGACACAATGCCACTGGGACTTAAAAGTGGGAGCATGTGGCCTCCATTAACTCCCACTTACTAAAGGTATGGACATCTTCCTCCTTGGCATCTTCTTTCTTCCATCACTATTATGGTCATTCTCTCATCCCTTTCAGATCTACATTGGCCCCAGTGGTCTCAGAACTGGGCATGTGCCCTTTGACTACTTTGTTGGAAAAGTATCTTCTAGCTTCATCTAAGGTGACAGTAATAATCACTCGTTAGAATGGTTTATTATTATCCAGCGTTTGCAAGGAGCAACAGTTTTGCTGGATGATTGGTTTCTGTAGCCATACTTAGTTTAATCTGATAAAAATGATGGCATTTTTTTTTATCAGATTAAATGATGTCGTTTTTTAAATATTGTTTTACTAAGTGATGGCATGTTTTTTTCTTGGAAGAAACAGTATCTTAACTAACTGTGTGCATGGACAAGCAATTTATTGTAACATCACATCTGAAGTTATGCTATCCTGATAATTTTGTTTGCCGAATCAACCAAGATTTGAAGCATCGAAAAAATTAAGCACATCCAGGTATGAACTTTCAGGACATCAAACAAATCCTGTAAATTGTCTGTAGAAAAAAATCTTTTCGTTTGTTTGTTTATTTGATTGATTGATTCTTTTTTTCCTTCAAAAAAAGGAGATTCTGTAAAGAAAATGGCAGAATGGCAGAAGAAAGCTACGTCCATTTCACGGGATAATCATGTTATATTGCAGGATGAACCACTTGGAAGTTGAAAGATCATTTCTTTTGAGATATGCTACAAGTGACAAACGTAAGTTTGTGCGCAAATTTGCAGACACTAAAATAAAAAGTATTGAAGATTCGGATAGAGAAGATTATCAGAGCAGTTCTGATTGCAACGGAAGATCTATGAATTTCCCACAACAGAAGAACTCTGGGATATTTGGCCAAAAGATGTATCTCACCAGAGTCAGTTCAATTATACAATTGAATCAAGAAGTGTATATTCTCAAACAAATGATGGGGTATTCTATGTGAGAATTCTCAAATATGGTATCCATTCGGCAACAATTCCATCAAATCAAACCTTCATTTGAGACAACCAACAATAAATCCATCTTCGATAATTCAAATTACTTCGATTACGTCATTGAATTTGTTTGTTCGAGTTTCAATTTTGCATCAATAGAAAATGACCTTTCTTCTTTGTTCCCCTAATGAATTGATGAATAGAAAGAAAAATCATGGTGTGCTTACCTCTCATTCTGATGAACCCATATACTAGTGGCTCCTGTAGTATAAGTAAATCTCACAACAAACAACTAAGCGCTTATGATTCACTATTCTCAGTCAAAGCTACCAACATTTGGGATAATTTTTTTTTTCTAGCAATTTCCTTGACGACAGTGAAATCTGATTTGTCAATAAAATGCACTTGATTTGTAAGTAGTCTATCACAGACCAACCTAGCTTGCCATCTACGTCGCATGGAGATCGATGATCTTGGTGATGTTTGTGAAGAGGTCTCGTTAGAATTAGAAAAGAAACTAATCTCATTGGTTTCTTCAGCCATCAACTCATCTATTGCATCCATTATTCTTAAACAAAGTCTCATATATGGGAAGACGTGTATTAGTTCTGTAATGATGTGTTGGCATTTAATGTTTACAACATTATCTGGAAACTGGGAAGTTGAGGTTTACTCAAACTACAAGTAAAGCTTTATAAAGCTATAATGAATCTATCCAGAATAATCTCATGAAGGCTTGCATTCCTTCTTACAGTAATGATTTTTTTTGCAATATGTTCATTAGTGTACTGGTGAAGAACTTTGCGGGAAACTAGCTACGACTCCCATTGGGCTGGTAATATCGTTTAATGCTTGCACGCATGTGCTCGAAAACCCCATTAGAGTCTGGAATACATGTGGGAGGCTTGTCTGCAGATGGTTCAGCATCATGGCTTTGCTTATGCGAACAGAATGTAGATACTTAACCTTTTCTTCCTCTGCTTTCTTCTTTAGAGCTTCTAGTTTTGCATGCTGATTATCCTTCTCCAATGTCTGAAACGAGACCATCTCTTTGTCCAACCTGCTTTGGAGTCGGTCGGATCTCTTCTGCAGGTTAAGCTCTTCTGTATGTTGTCGAATTATAGACCGGAGGACGAATAAAAAGCTGTTAATTGCCTCAGCTGCTGTCTGTCAAGATAGAGAAAGAAAATGAATCGACATGCATAAGCTGAGAAAGGATGCTCACAAAATTTTACTTAGAAGATTCTTGCATTTATAAGAGGAAGGTTAAAGAACAAAATTAACTGTTTCAGATAGTTGATTAAGGTGCAATCAATAACTTGCCCAAGATTTTTTCTTTTTTTTTTCATGACCTCCAGTTGAATGATTAAATTCAAATAAGTCACTGCTAGAAATTGATCTTCTCTTAGTCTTTAGTAGAATGGAATACCAATGACTATAATTTTATCAATCGACTTTTTTTTTTTTTTTAAAGAAACCAAGCTCATGAAGTAGAAAAGCTTACTGAGACATAGTTTGCTCCATGTCAATTTGATAAGGAATGGAAAATGTCATAATTTAGATGGAGAAGAGCAGGACAAAATACCTTATCTTGTAGCCTATTAAGAACTCCCTGCACTTTATCACAAAAATCATGGATACTTGAGGTTGAACCCGTCAAGTTATTGGTTTCTGGAAGGCAGTCAGTCATTTTAACCCACTGGTTCAGGACGCGTATATACTCACGCTGACAGCGGAATAGGTTGGAGAATGTAGTATACCAGGAAGTCACCTCTGCTTCAAGCTGAGAGAGAGCATGACGACGAGAATAAGTTGTGGGATCATTTCCCAGACTATTGTCAAGATGATTCGCTTGCTGAGAAACACGGTCTTGCTCTTGGTGGCATTCGTACATTGTTCTCCACATCTTTACAAGCCTTTCAAAAAGAAGCAATTAACCCACAAACATAAATAAAGTTAAGAACCCTGCGAGTTGATTTCAAAAAAAAAACAAGAGCAAGAGGATCAGTATTTTCTGTTTCTATATTGAGCCAAACAATGCAACTGAAAGGGATCGATATTTGATTAAAAAATGAAAATTTGATTTTGCCTTTTTTACTAGTTTTTTAATCATACAATAAATTCAAATCTACAGGGTTCATTTTAGGAGTAGAAAGAAAGATGCTGAACTTACCCATCACAGAATCCAACCAATTGAGGAAATAATTCTTCATCCCTGAGTTTTGATATAGACAAACAGGTTTCATTTATTGACTCCTTTATAGAAATTATTCGGCACTGTAGTTCCTCAACATCAGATAAAGTTCTCTCAGTTTTTGACCAGTCATAATCCCCACCTTGCAACTTATCCAAAAACAGGAGTATCTTTTTGTGCTGAGATTTAATATTTTCCTCATCCTGAAAACAGAGAATGCATTTGATTACAATGTAGGAACACTGGGTAATGACTGGATGGGGAAAATCAAACACTGACAAAGATCTAAGATTGTTTTTTGCTTTTCCTTGTTGAAACCGGTCTAGGCTCCAACTGGTGTATAAATATAAAAAGACATGAGTTCCAACTATTTGGGGTATAGCTTGATGATCCTTATCCACCATTGAACTCTACAAAGGCTATATTGTTAATCAAATCTTTTATATTACTACTAGATATGTTTTTCTTTGGTGTTTATTAATCCCTTGTATATTCAACTCAAATTGATTCAAATTAACTATCTAATCTAATGACTATCTTTGACTTTGAGTATCTCCATGCTAGAAAAATTAAATGGAATACCAAACAAGTCAAACATAATAAGACTTATTCCACTGGTTAACCATTCCATTAATGCAACTGAACAATGAAATAGAATGTATCATCCTTTTGATCCTTTTCATTCATTCCCATTCTGATTTAGATTCTGTACCATTCAATCCTACCAAATATAAACTGAGTTTTGACTTTGACTAAGCCATCAAATAAAAAATTGTGGAATATTTGTGGAAATCAAACTAGAAGTGATTACTAGTTGCATTAGTTGATAGGCATAGATACATCTACTACTGTGAACATTTTTGACACCTGCTGTAACCTGTAAAATATTTCCCTATGGATGAGATAAGGGTTGTAAACGAACCAAACATTCATAAGCAAATTTTGTGATTGGCTTGATAAGAGCTTGTTGACGTTAATTCAATATGCATAAGGTCAATTAAATAAATAAAATTGAACAACCTATTAAACTACACAGACATTGAACAACTTGAACACATGTGATCATAGGTTGTGAAGTGTCGTGAAGAATGTTCATGAACAATGTCCACAACCATGTTCATCAACAGACCTCTTATCAAAAAGCGTCAACCAATCAAACAAGCTCGAATTAAGAGCTCAATAACATTGAAACAAACTAAACTTGAATCAAATTCGAACCAAGCTCAAGCTCGAGCTCACCAAAAAAACAAAACTTGAATAATCATTTCGGCATCTTGGTTAATTTTAGATTCAACTTGGCTTAACTCAATTACCTCACTAAACAATCTTGTTATCCTTGAACAACACAAAGTTTGATCAGCTAGGCTTGTTTACAATCCCACATAAGAGAGCCAAAATTAAATAGGAATCAATGATCCTACTAGTTAAATGACCTAAATAAGTATACTTTATCATTTGGTGACACTAGAAAGTAAGTTCCAAGGCCATCATAAATAACAAAATTTTAGAATCTAATAAATATTTTTAAATAGAAGCAAAGCAGTGCCACAAGAAATGAAAGGATGAAACTAATGCTGCATGAAAGCTTCAGTTAGAAGAGCTGATTTGATATATTACGGAAGAACCAAATTTTTCTTAGACAAAATTTAGCTGCAAACCTGCTCTGACAGAGATGAGAATTTTCCACTATTGACAAACATTTATTTTGTCACTGATCTAAAGACCAGATACAGTAGGGTTCTGATACCTAGGTTAAGTCAAACATGGTATTCTATGGGGGAGGATTGTCATGAGGGGCTTGGGAACAAACAATAATGTTTTCTGTAGGTAAAAATTCTGTGCAATGTTATCTGCTAAACTTCCAACAAAACAAAACTTAACAGATTTTATTGATTCCTATGCACCTAATAAATATGAAGTATGGTTAGTAAAAGAGATGGTATATAGTTGATATTCAAACTGTATGGATAATGCACAATGGAATTTTCCCAGGAGTTGAGCTTTTAGCAAAATGTTTAAAATTGCAGTATCCATGGTCTGTGTTTGAATCCTAGCTTATTTATCTATTCTTCTGTTAGTCATGTGTTCATTTATGCTAGGCCCATTAAGTTGCTCTTTCTTGTACCTCAATCCACAATCTAATACTATTAAGTTGTTTTGCTTAAGCTGTCTGGCTTGAACATGAAGGAGAATGTAAACCCATATCAATAAATTGCATGATTTCCTAATAACTTGTTATTTTGAATTAATTAGCCAGAAAATCGAACCTTTAACAAGTGGAGAAGAAGATTTTATGCATTTACCTACAAGAAATGTTGACATCTTCAAGGAACACTTACCTTTACTTGATTGTAGAGTTTCTGCTCCTCAGAAAGGATTTTTTCCAGCGTTGTGCAATGGGTGGCAGACAAAGAAGAATTATATACATCTTGAGTATCTCTGTTAGAATGTGAAGATCTAAAAGACCAACTCCAAGACAGCACATGTACAACTTTGGCAGACTTGGAACTCTTCCCTGAAAATAGAGTATAAGTGGCATCCAACAAATTGAATTGACAGAAAAACTCAAATACGTATAGAAAAATCAACCACTAATTCCAAAACTTTTCATGAAAATTATGCCAATGAAAACTGGTTATGTCACTGATGGATATTGGAGTGCTCTTACAAAAGAATTCCCCATTGTCAAGTCATGCACGACTAGGGATTTACTAAAAATTGCATGCACATTTTTTTCAGTGTCAATATAACATGTAGACTATGAGCAGAGAAAGTTTTACATCATGACAAATGGGATCTATATGAGCAATAGCCAAAACATTTGATACTACACTAATGGATCCTTTTGTAGCAATTTGGAGGGAGGATTCTTAGAGAGTTTCTTTCTGTGTATGCAAGTTTTACATCATTTGACCAGGTGAATGGAGGATGACAAGAAATAAGAACAGGAAATGATAGTAAAATCTCTCACATAGCAACTCCATATAAGTATAAAACAGTATCTTACAAATTAGCAGAAATAAAAGAACTCACACTGATATATGTTTAGTATCACTTCCATTTGAAAGCAAAGACTCATTGGAGTCAAATCATAGTTCATTTTCTCAATCACCAGAACTTAGGTTAATGGCAAATCTAAGGGAGCGTTTTGTTTACATATTTTCTATTTTCATTTTCTAGAAAACGTAGGGGGCGTTTGGTTGGCGCGTTTTTCATTTTCATTTTCTGAAAAACGCGCGTTTTCTGAAAAATGATGTTTGGTTTATATTTTTCATATTCATTTTCTAGAAAAATATATAGCATTTTCTAGAAAA
>JBAMIB010000083.1:1640025-1659890 GCA_037177415.1 Kaempferia rotunda | reverse complement strand
TCTTTCTTGGTGAAATTTTAATCTGGGGACCGTGGTGGTATCACTATGAGATTCCGGGAGTACGATTTCCAACACCACTATCCAGCAAGGTTAGATGGCCTCATTCAAAAGCCCAGTCTCTCACAATCCAATCAAGTGCTTAAAACGAAGATTACCTTCGATCCAACAACAAAGGTAGTGTTGGTCAACTGATCTTCCCTTGTTCTCACTCAAATCAACTTTTGCTAGGGTTTTCCCTCACCGCTGGAAAAGAAAACAGAGATGTAGTCATTGTTACCCACCTTACAACACAAATCAAAGGTAGGTTTTAGTTATTACCTGTAATTGGATGGCTTGAGGTATGAGTTCCTCAGGCTAGACGTGAATCTATACCCCAACCAGATTCGTTCGATGTTCAATGCACAAGGAAGATGCCTAGATCAGCCACACCAGCACCCAAACCTAATCCATATCTAGGGTTAGCCTCAGATCCAGCCTCCAGATAGGGTGCGGAAAGTCGCATCCGTCAGAGAGATCAGGGAGCAAGGTCATCAGCTGCGTGGAAGAAAGTGATATCGGAATCTAAAGCCGGGTTTGATCTGATGCTATTGATGTAGAGGGCAAGAGGATCGACCGGCTATGGTGAAGTGGGGCAGTGTCACATAGTTGGAGTGGATAGAGTTGGCGCGATCAGGTTGGGGGAGCAGAGCACAAGAAGAAGTAGAAGAAGAAGAAGAAGAAGAGTCGCGATGAACATTGGGGGCTCGGATTTGGGAAAAGGAGAAATCGGCAAACTAATAACTTTGGTCACTGTAGCAATCTTTTTATACTTAGGACTTTAATAATTCCTAACCTAAGTTTTACTAATTAAACATTAAGTTAACTTCTCAATCAACTCCCCCTTGAATGGTAAACAAAACAGGCTTTATCCAAGCCTATAGCTCGATCCCCTTAAAATATATCATGCGAGCTCAAATTAAATCCATAAAAATTCTAAAAAATCCTAAAAATTTTCATAATATTATTCCTCCAATAATATTTATTATTTTATTATTATTTTATGTGATATCTTACAAGTTATTAGAAAAGTTTATTGTTTAATTTAATTAGTTTGATTAAGTTTATTAATTAGGTTTATTATTTAATCATTATTGTTTAATTATTAATTTAATTAATTTGGTTAAGTTTGATTTTATTACGTTTACATTTTATTAAGTTTACATTTTATTTAATTGGTTGAATTAGAAAAAGGTTGTTGACCACCCATGTTAGATTCAAACTCAGCTTTGGGTTAATCAAGAAGAAGTTTATAGGGTAAGTTTTTAGACTGTGGTGAGTCACGTGGGCATCATTATAAGTAACAACATCTGGGATAACTTCCCAAAAATGATCTTTCCAAAGAACTTAATACTAGGTTTTGGTCTAACTAGCTCATGTTTGACTAGGGTAGCTTCGATCAGATTCACCAAGTCGAGTACACCAGGTCGAGCACGTATGATTCTTCCTAGACATGTAGTTGACAGGGTTTCCTTGACGTACTATCATCCCAGCCCATTCCGATGCTATGTTATTAGGGTTGTGTAAACCTTTTTATCTAATCGTTCTAAATTAAACAGGTAAGTAAACCTAAGCTAAGCATGAAAGTAAACTTAATCTAAGCTAATCATGCATAGTCAATCAAGTAGGATGAACCATTTTCCTACTAGCTCCCCTTGAGTCATAGCCTGAGTATGGTCATTCCAAGTAATGCATCTAACTCTTGGGAACCCAATAGTGGTTAGGTTCAGTTAGCTTAGTCAAATATGATTTAGCGACCCATGCTTGGACTCGTGTTCTAGTGTTTTGACTTATTAGTGAAAAGTAAGATTTGTTTGTTGTAATTGGTTTGTATTTGAGTCCCGATTTGTTGTACACGACTTGTTGCGATCCAAGTACCTTATTGAGACACTTGGATCCCAAGTCGAACTTTTCCAACTTTTCCTTGAGTCGATCAACTTGGCCCTTCAAGTTGAAGTTCTCTTCTTAGAGTTTTTCAACTTGAATTGAGATTTCAACTTGAGCTTGGTTAGTTGATTGGCTCAAGTTGACATGCCCCTTAAGGTGGTCAATTTCCTTAAGGAGTAAATCATTTTGTTCCTCAGATTTGGTCAATTTCTAAAATAGACTTTTAATGATCTTAAATAATTCAAACTTAGAGGAATTTGTTACCAAATTTGGACCTTCGGGTCTGTGACTTTATTCGGACTCGACGTCAGACTCGAACTCATGCTCGTTGTTAGACTAGGATTCGGATTCGTCATTCCGTGCCATCAACATGGATGATTCAAGTGTGTTTCTTTTTCCATGTCGGATTCAGAAGATGGCTCATACCAAATCGCCTGGAGTGCCTTCTTTCTCTAGTTCAATTTGGGCTTCTCCTTGGTTTGGTTTGGGCACTCGTGTCGGAAATGACCCTTCTTGTTGCACTCGTAGCAGATCAGCTCCGACTTGTTCGAGTTCGAGTTGGTGAACACCTTTGTTGAGCTTCTTTTGATCTTCCTTTTGAACATCCGCCGAACCATGTTTACAGATTCTTCTTCGTTTGTCGAATTGGGATCTAACTCGCTATCGTATTTATGCTTGGTTTGAGACTTTGGCTCCTTGCTTGGTCCTGCAAACAAAGCAATACCTTTCTCGGTCTTGCAAATAAAACAATCTCTTTCTCAGCATGGCGCATGTTAGATTGCTCGTGTAGTTCTAATTTTGTAAAATAATTTATCTAATTTAATAATTGAAAAATCCCTAGAGACTTTGTACACATCTACCATTAAGATGCCCACAAGGAGATTTTCAGGAATACATTAAGTGTGTACCTTATTATGTCATGGTTGTCCAGGTGATGTTCGATGAGGTGTAGCCCATTGAGTATGTCTTTGAGACAGACGTGTAGTTAGGCTGAGGTTTCTTTGGATAACATTTTAATATTAAATAAATTATTTAATAAAATATCTCTTTTCGTTACCTTAGAGTTGTCGATTACTTCATGTAACTTTACCAGGAGATCCCATAATTCTTTTACATTTTCATAGGAGCCAACTCGATTGAGCTCTTCAATGGTGAGCCCACATTGAATGGTGTTCACAACCTTGTAGTTGACTTGGGCCTTCTTCACCATTTGACGAGTCCACTTTTTTGGGTCCAGGGGTATTTCATCTTCTGTTGGTGATGTGTAGCCCTTCAGTATGGTGAACCACAATTCGATGTCAGAGTTTAGGTAGCTTTCCATACTCTTTTTCCAATGGCTGAAATTATCTCCTTTGAACAACAGAGGTGGGACGATGTTGTATCTTTCTTGGTACGAGTTCGACATCCTTGCAAAAATAGACAAAATGAATTTCCAAGTCTCTTGTCTTGGGATTAGTAGTGCGGGAAGAGAAGAAATTATACAAAGAATGTGATTGAAATTAAGAATTTTTTTAAAGAAAAAGAAAAGATTTTTAAAAAGTGCTCAAAAAATGATTAAGTTATTTCGTAGCAACATGGCTTGATTGGACCATGACTCTTATGCACAGTCGGCGGTTAGTTCTTCTTGCAGTCCAAGCTCTGATACCAATTGTTGGGTTAAAAAGATATCTCCACACTGACATAATATTGTCCATATGGTCTTAAGCTCTCATAGTTTTACTCTTGGGATCTACCCAAAAAGCCTCATACTAATGAAAATATCTTTCTCTTATAAACTCATGATCTTTCCCATGTGTTTTTAATGTAGGACTATGTTTGCAACCTTGCAACTCCAATACATCATGTCCCCAATTAACTAAAAAATCATAGTTAATTCTAGAACAATTATGAACCCTTTAGCAGCTTCAGTAATTGGTGCGTCTATTACTTTCACTTATCTTATACTCATTTAGTTCAGAACATGGTCTATGTGTCAATCCCCACTAGGCTAACTATGTCACACATAGCTCAAGTAGTATTTCCTTATCCTACAAATTCAAATTACTCAAATACATGTCCAAAAAGACTATCCTCTTAACATGTAATATTTTGACCAAAGACTTACGAGTAATAATCCTAACAAGAAACCATAAAATATAACTCTCCTTACAAAAAGGAGTCGTGAATCCTCTATAGGTTATCCAATCACCTTCAAGTACTTTGACTTATATCTAATCATCCCAAGGTCACACCTCCAAGGAGATGCTTGCTTAAGATGTCAAAGTATAAGTCTTCATGATTAAGATGACTTGAATACTTTAAGTCGAAGGAAATTTGCACTCGAGCTACAATGTGATCTTCATAAATATGTATAGAACTATATAAAGTCTCATAGTATGTCACATCCAATAAACTAGTTACCCTTAACCAACATTCATATGTTAACTCTCAACATCCCAATATTTCCAGTCAGTGAGGATTGACTGCTTGGATAAACTAAGGAGCATAACATATGCTAGTCTTACAGATTTGATGATATCCAATCTCATCAATTTATCAACTAGGGATACTTCAATACGTACATAATTATACATGGAGAGATACCACTAATTGTGATCCAATCATAATTTCTCTCATGTTATGCATTATATTGTAGACTTCATTAATTGAGCTTATGATTAGTATCATATACACAAAGAATGTACACTCAAATAGTAAATTTATTTATCTAATAAATAATACAATATATAAGGCGATTGCCTTAGAACACCTCTCAAATATAAAATAGTGTACTTAGGCACAATTCCACACGCAGTAAGGTAATTTACAAAAGGTCCTAGATGCTATATCACCTGATTCATTATATCGACCCTAATATTTACCTCCACAATCGGATCTAACGACCTTAATTTTATTACCTAGTTGATTTTCAACTTTGACTTTAATAATTTTGAACATGTTCAAAGATTTCAACTTCTCATGAATAAGGTACAAATAACTAAATCGAGAATAGTCATCAATGAAGCTAATAAAATATATATGTTCATTCCAAGATGTCTTAGGGAATGGTTAATAAATATCCGTATGTATTAGCTCCAAGATATCGCTACATCATCTTACCCCATTATATCTAGTGTTAATGGTCTTCCCCTTAACACACACTCTATGCAGACATCAAAATCGGACATGTTATGAGAATCGAGAATTTCATGTGACATTAACCTTTGTAGACGTCATTCGAGATATATGTCCTAAACAACTATGTTCTAAATGTCTATGCCACAACATGGAAGAATTCTCATTAGTCACTTTGTGTTTCACACTATACTATGCATAATTACATTGTCAACCTTAAGAGTTAAGGTATTCAATTTATACAGCTTATCAATCAAAGAATCATTGCCAAACAATACTAAATTAAAGAAAATACTAAAAATTCTTTTTCCAAATGAACAATAATAACCTGATTTATTCAAATAAGAAATTGAAATTAAATTATGACTAAAAGACAATACAATGAATATATTTTCCAAATCTAAAAACACATTAGGAATCCTAAACAAAGCCTGAAAACACCTATGAACTCAAATTTAGCCTTCTTGTCATTCCCTGATCTGTATCTTTCACCATCAAGTAGAAATCAGCTCCTAAGATAACCCTACATAGTAACTCTTATTTGAGTAGTAACATTGATATCTATCCACCAAGTATCAATAGGCACTATAACTAAATTGACTTTCGAACAAACAAAGTTGAGAAGTTTACCTTTCTTTACACACCAGTTCACATATTTAGGGAAGTCTTTTTTCATATGGTATTTCTTCTTACAAAAGAAATAAGTGAACTCTTTATTCTGTTTCTTGTGCTCCTTATGGCCATAACCCCAGAATCTGCAGTTTGCTTTCCTTTACCCTTATTGTTGATTCTCTTTCACTTCTTGCTTGAACCTTGAGAAGTCAGATGGTAAATGAACACTTTCAGATGTTTCACACCTCAGTCTCTCCTCTTCTTACACGCATTGAGCAATAAGCTCATTCAATGTCTATTTTTTCCTTTGAGTATTATATGAAATCTTAAAATTAGTGAACCATGTAGGCAAAGACATCAATACGAGAAGCACTAACATACTCTCAGATATTTAAAGTTTCAGTGTTTTCAAACTTGTGGCAATATTAGACATTTCTATAATGTTCTCTTAGATGTTCCCTTTGCCATTACACCGCACGAATACCAACTTTGAAAGAAGTGTGATAGTATCAACCTTTTCGTTTGACACAAAACGATATGTTAATTGTCTAAGGAAACTCTTAGCATCTTCCCCTTCAGTGATTGAGCCTTTAATTGGTGTCAGAATTGAAAGTTTCATAATACTTAGACTCATGTAGATGAATCACTCTTACATTTCAAATTATGCCCTCTATCCTTGCTCTACAGTACAGGCATTAGTCAGAGGTGTAGGCCGATCATATCTCAATGTATAGTCTAAGTCCATGCAATCCAAGACTACGATTCATACTTTTTCTATTCTGCAAAATTTGATCCAATTAATGTTGGGATGTGTTAACGCTGGCAATTACTGATTGCATTGAAATTATAATAGTGAACACATCAAAGCTCACAATTTAATTAAATTCAAGAACAAAGATAAATTAATAATTAGTTAATTAATTATCATATAACGATGCAATAACAATATGCATATTAGCAGGCTTCTGAGAGATATCAAATACAATCTTACTTTTTAATCTTTGAAATAAAAATGTAATTTGTTAGTGGTACTCTCAAATATAACTCAAATTTTACGTAGCCACATAATGTGACTTTCTTTTGGCTGACACTTTATGTGCATACTAAACACTTTATATGAGTTATATAATAGTTCATAGCTCATAATAACTTTAATTACTCATACAATATATCTTTTTTGGACTGACATATTTTTTACAAGATCTGAACAAAAATAAAATTTTGATCCTTAGTTGTAAGCTACCTTTAAACATCTATCTAACCTAAAAGTAATTTTTCTTTGGGTCAATTATTTTTAATATAGATATACCTCTGCCGAAACAAAATGCATTAAACATACCTAAAGTATCTTTTTTTTCAACACAATAGTTCAATTTAGTAGCACATGTGTAGATAGACACAAGAACAAATCCTAAGAAACTTAATCAAACATACAATTATTTGACCAGCCTTAATTGATCAAGCCTTGACTTATCAATTGATTAATACTGTATGGCAATATATTGATTGGTTGTTGTAGGTCGATTGTCCTAATTGATTTGAAAGAATATTGTATTCGATTTCAAGGCCACAAATCGATTGGTAGTTTCAATCAATTAGTCTATTTGATTAAAATCAATTTTGTGTCTAACATCAAGGCTATCAATTGATTAGCGAAAATGGTCAATCAATTGGTAGTTGCAGTCAATCCAGACAATCGATCAAAATTGATTGTGTCTGATCCTTTAAATAACAATTGATTGGTGCTTGACATAGATCGATTGCTAGAACCAGTCAACCTTCAATCTAGTCGTATCAATCAATTGCTACTTATTAACAATCGATTAGCGTCCACTGATTGACTTGGCCGATCGATTCTAAACGATTCTGTTCACAAATGTTGGCTTGGCAATCGATTGCCAGACTATGCAATCGATTGCTCCATCATTTTTTTCCCTAAAAAAAACAAATCAAGCACGACAGTTTTTCACGAAAACAGCAGCAATTTTTGTCGTTCTTCGTAGAAATACAAAAAACTTGAAAAAAAAACTCATCCTAGATTTTTCTATCAAATGTTTCCGACGATCAAATATTATTTTATACTAGCAAAACCTAATCTAACATAAAAGCAATAAATCAACAAAAAAATCTAATTGGTGAAATAACCGTGGCTTTGATACCACTAGTTAGAAATTTATAAATCCCTATGTCGCATGAATTCTAAAAACCAAAAGAATTCTAATATAGTAAATACAACAACTACACAAGATCTAGTAGCATCATTAACATGACACAACAATCAAATGAACTGAAAAACAACAATGGAACTAGAATGCAGCAGAAAAGCCATTATTGTAAAGCATCATCCTCAAGATCTCAAGATCCTACAAAAGAAGAAGAAGGAGAAGTCTTCTGGAGGAGCTAGGGTGACGCCGCCAAAAACTATTTTCAATGGGAAACGAAGAGTTTTGTCAATATCCCTAATCAAACAGGTACCAAACTAATATATAGACGATCAATATCCATTATCAGCCTATCATTAATAATGGGTATGAGTAATGAATTTTGCTCATACATGTCTACATCCAATAGCCAAATCCCGAATTAGCTTAAATTAGATCACTTCATATTAATAGCTTTGGATTCTTAACGGTATAAATCCACATATCTCAAAATAGCATGTAAGTCCGCTAAATGAAGAAAAAATCCTACATCTACATGCTCTATGGAATACAATAAATAAATTTAGGTAGTTTAAGTCCATATAAAAATTTGGCTAAAATTGTAATATAGATTTATATTGGTCAAAATTGAAAACAAAGGATATGAAACTAAAGGCTCTAGGAAACACAAGAGAGGGAGTCATTTTTGAAATATGACTAGCTAATTTAAATTCATATAATAAAATCAAACTAGGCAAAATTGATCTAGAAACTATAATGGAGAGGTCACTTTTAAAATTTGAGTAATTTTGATCGAAAATTGCTATAAACATCATTCGATTGACTGATCAGCACGATTCACGGATTTGTAATTTTTTTAATATAAAACAAGGCATTTTTTTTATGTTGTATTCTAGTTATTTATTTTTAAATAATTTATTAAGTTTTCGTTCTAAAATATGTTTAAATTTTAGAAGGTGGCAAACTTCTAAATCATTTATTTATCTATTTATTTGTGTTGGACATGTAGGGACCTTCATCTCACCCTTTGATCGAGATAGGGCAATCGATGTTTTTAAATTATGTTAAAAGCCTGTTTATTTCGAGGTACGAACAAAAGAAAGGATGGATTGTATAGATATCAAAATCTTTTTCTCTGTAAATCCCTAAGTGGTTTGAAGTGTGCAGCAGTCACTAATGCATTGAGGGCGAACTCGGAGTGTATGATCTCCATAATATCTTATCGAAAGCAAATGCAACAGGGAAATAGATATCCCTGATCCTTACTTTAAGGCTGCCGAAAATTTCCAGGCATCTACTAAAACACACATCTACCAATACTGAAGTCTCTAAAGAGAGCGAGTGCATTGGACGACAGGGATTAAATTCTGACACAACTTTTTGTACTGCATTCCTAGAAAATATGATGAATGGTGGAATGTACATACAAAAAAAGGAGAATACAGAATTCGGATATAATATACAGTATCTGGACTTTGAGAATAATAACTGCAACTAATGTGCAAATGTGATACGAATGGAAGGAGAAAAGGATAAAATAAAATAAGGTGATAAAATACAGTGAAGCATTCACTGATGTAGTATTCAACCTTTGATAGTTAATAAGATCTCACCTGCTCCAGGAAACGGACTCAATGTCATCCCTTGCAGATTTGTACAATTCAAGCCTCTTTGCGCATTGCAGCCTGCGCTCCATCAAAGCCGGATCCTCATCCAAAAGCTTTGCGAGGTGGTCTCCCTGAGCAACACAAGTAGCATTACAGCTGAATCTTGACCAGAGGGGCCAAAATATGAGATCAAGTAATGAGTTGAAAAGAGGTGCTACCTCTGTTTTCCCCACTTTCGTATAGAAATGATTGAGCAGGGATCGTTTTGCTTCTCGGACTTGACAGTAAACCGCAGCTTTCGGGATAGTGTTTCGGAGTGTTTCTGATACCATGCTAATGTAGGCTGACACATTTGATCCTATCCTCCTGAAATGCCCATCACCATAACGATCAATTGTAGCAGCAGCAGAATTAGCTCCAGGATGCTTATTGCTGGCAGGAGTAACACCAGGAGGATTATTGGTAGAAGGATTAGTACCCGCAGGGCCAGTACCCCTTTCTACCTCCAGTGGGAGCTTGCGGAAGAAATCAACTGTCAAGTATGATGCTTCCATGTCAACAAGCCTTATTGAAGTCTTTCGACTATCTTCACGGAATCTTTCCAAGGCTTCATAGCATGCTGCAGCCAATTCTTGTTGCAAGGTGGGGAATCTTTTCAACTCCTATTGGTTGAGAGCTTGGTATTTGATTTCTTATTTCATGGGAATAAAAATTACTTAAGATAATAAAAAAGATCATAAATTCCCACCTGAGTCTCTCCTATTGATTGCCTTACAAGTTCCTTTAAGACAAAGTGCACCTGAAATATGAACAAATGCTTTTGAGTGCAACTCGTTGTTTGTTAACCAAAATTTCCAACAAAACTGGAGCGATCTCAGCTATGAAACAGAAAAATATATAATCATCAAGATAGAGAAAAGTGGCATACAGCATCAACGGAGGCTTCAGCTGGGCCTCGAAAGAAAGCAAGTCCTCCTTCAATTAGACGCCGATAGCCTTGCTCAGGAGCAATTAAGTGTGGCTGATAACCATCAGCTTCCGAGACCACTTTCTTGACATTTTGCAAAGACAGGTAGCGGTCAAAAGGAAGCTTTTTCAAAGCAGCTGGGAGTTGATTGTCAAATACACCATAAATCCTATCACCCCCAGGTCGTCTGTGCTTGAGAAGTACAATTTTCCAATGAACAAATATCATTTATTCACCATTGGAACGTGGAACCAATATGATAAATTAAACAATTAAGATGGAAAATAATTGGAACATTCTCAATGTTTTAAACTACTAAGAATGACTCATTGCAGATAGTCAATACCTAATTCAGAATTGTTCCTAACAAAACATGACTGAAACATACGCCTTTGAACATGTGGAAGAGAAGAGTATAGTATATTCTAAATGAAAAGAGATAAGCTGATGACTATTAAACTCTGCATCTAAGAAAGTTTGAGTTTAGATGGAATTCAGGAAAAAGCCCAAACGGCTTGGTACTTTGCATACAACAAAGTTCACGTTTAGTTGGAATTTATCTGTACTTATTTAGCTAACAGTCAAAAATATATGATCTAAATCAGTTGTGTTTGACCTGTGTTAAAGAAGATAGAGTTACTCAGAATGAATTAATGAAAAACAAATTAGCAATTATTTGTCAAAGGAATACAAGTTAATTTTTCACATGAATTTGAACTGAATGACGTTGAACACCAAGTCAGACCACAACAAACATTTGCAACTTAGACGTTTGTAACACCACTCAAATTTCAGGTGCCCTCACATGAATATTCACAACTTCATCATTCTCCCATCTTCAATATAATTTATAGTTAAAATATAATGAAACTTGTTAAATTTCTAGTCTAGAGAAAAGGTAAATTTTGAAACCTTTTAGCAACAAGAATTGAAGCTTCATCAATAGTAGGCACCTCTATGTTTAATTTAACATTCATTTCAACACGGGAAGATGAAATTTGAAGATAGGATTACATTTAAAAGTTAGATGTTGGGTTCTAACTATTGAAATCTTAATATTTAATTAAGAATATGGACCCTTTATATTCTTTACAAACTTTCAATTAATTTGGTGAAACCTAAAAGTAAATTATGTTAATATCCCTTTTTTTTTCTTTTCATATTGAAAATAATTTCAAAATTTATTAGTAATTTTAATCAGGAATCTAGAGAGTATTATTGAAAATTTTTCTCAATAATCAATCAGGAATATAAAGTTCGAGACTCAGTTGCGGCATATTATTATTTTTCATATAAAAAGTATGACTGTCATGGTTTTCTTTAGTCCCACATCTTAAGATTGGTAACACCGTGAGCGAAAAAACTTCTATAAATACCTTGGGCCAGTGGTGTTAAAAAGCATACATTTTGGCTAAGATCAACTGTACTATCTGTTCTTATCATTTTAATAGCTAATATAAAAATTAAATTAATTTTTTATAAGGAAGAATCTGTTACAGTAGCTTGCTGGGTTATTTATGGGTTTGGGACATTAATTTAAGCGTATTTATGTATTATATTACACATGCAATGCGTATATGTAATGGCTAGTATGCATTATATATCTGTCAGGTTACACCAACCTGACCAAAACAAAAAATTTTGTTATTTTCTAGGTTAGTTAATAATTTCAAGTTTTATTTAACTTGATTCTTACTGGTCAAGTTTTAATCTTGACATATGAAACTAGATGGAATAAACTAATAATAAAAGAATTATTTGACTACAAATATCTACAGAAAGAAAATTAAATAGATTAAAACTTTCAACCCAACCCTACCCAATTGGACACCTTGATCCTAATTTAATTTGGAATTAAAAAAAAAATTGATTTGAGAAAAAACCAGCCAAAACAAAATATAATCGTTTTCTTTCTCCCAAACAAGATTTGGGATAAGGGTCATATTCATTTACTGAAAATTGTCTGGATGGATTTTTTCATAAAATGTGACCAAACCCCTGCTATGCTACGTATTGAGTGCTAAAAGACAACTCACAAGCAACATGCTGTTTTTTTAAAACTTTTTAGGGAAATGTTTTGTGAAGGATGTGCAGGTAGAAGGTACTAAAAGAAAAATAGATATAATTTAGCCTATAACACATGAAGAAACAATAGCAGGCATCTTCAAGTGTTGATTTGGGCGTCATTTTCACTCAATTTTATGGTGCCACATATGCTTCCCACTAGAGTCAGATTGGGTTTAGAATTTAAATATAATTACAATACTCTATCATTATATTCTATATATTCAATAGGTAAAATGGGAAAAAAAAACAACATTAGCAAATTTTATTAATTTTTTAACTTATTTAAGCCCAAACGATTTTAGGTTTAAAGGAAAATAGAAAACTTCATAAATGAGAGACTATTTAAAATTTGACAAACAAAAATAGCAGTGTCAATAAATTCAATATTTTTTTATTTTATTAAAGTCACATATAAAAACAAATGTAAAGATAAAAATGATTTGTTATTTAATTGACATTATGTGCAACACATTGATCATGATATGCCCCCATAGAGTCCCCTTCGGGTGATGAGATAGTTAAGGCATGAGAGGTTGCCACATGAAATCATGGGATCGAAACTCGGCGCGTCTGAGCATGCCCTCCCCCATGACCATTTGCACTAATGGCTAATAGCCACCCGTGATTTACCTCCTCCATGTTGGCTCAGGGATGGATTGGCAGGATCGTTGGGTCAAGTGAATCACCTTTTGCCACATGATATGCCCCCACGGATTGACACAGTTGGTAACTATATGGGTGGTTACCCAATAGATCTTGGGTCAATTCCCAACTGTGCAAAATGCTCCATTAGGAATCTTAATTGAAAGTTAGATGTTGGGTTCTAACTATTGAAATCTTAATATTTAATTAAGAATATGGACCCTTTATATCCTTTACAAACTTTCAATTAATTTGATGAAACCTAAAAGTAAATTATGTTAATGTCCTTTTTTTTTCTTTTCATATTGAAAATAATTTCAAAATGTATTAGTAATTTTAATTAGGGATCTAAAGTTTGAGACTCAATTGCGCGTATTATTGAAAATGTTTCTCATTAATCAATCAGGAATCTAAAGTTCGAGACTCAGCTGTGGCATATTATTATTTTTTATATAAAAAATATAACTGTCATGGTTTTCTTTAGTCCAACATCTTAAGATTGGTAACACCGTGAGTGAAGAAACTTCTATAAGTACCTTGGGCCAGTGGTGTTAAAAAGCATACATTTCTCAGCCTTTTGGCTAAGATCAAGTGTACTATCTGTTCTTATAATTTTAATATCTAATATAAAAATTAAATTAATTTTTTATAAGGGAGAATCTGTTACAGTAGCTTACTGGGTTACTTATCGGTTTGAGGCATTAATTTAAGCGTATTTATGTATTATATTACACATGCAACGCATATGTGTGATGGCTAGTATGCATTATATATCTGTCACGTTACACCAACCTGACCAAAACAAAAAATTTGATTCTTTTCCAGGTTAGTTAATCATTTCAAGTTTTATTTAACTTGATTCTTACTGGTCGAGTTTTAATCTTGACGTATGAAACTAGATGGAATAAACTAATAATAAAAGAATTATTTAACTACAAATATCTACAGAAAGAAAATTAAATAGATTAAAACATTCAATCCAACCCTACCCAATTGGACACCTTGATCCTAATTTAATTTGGAATTTAAAAAAAAATTGATTTCAGAAAAAACCAGCCAAAACAAAATATAATCGTCTTC
The DNA here is from genome assembly GCA_037177415.1 of Kaempferia rotunda. Lineage (NCBI taxonomy): Eukaryota > Viridiplantae > Streptophyta > Magnoliopsida > Zingiberales > Zingiberaceae > Kaempferia > Kaempferia rotunda. The sequence continues at coordinate 1,645,716 of JBAMIB010000083.1, read as the reverse complement.
TTTTCTCCCAAACAGGATTTTGGATGAGGGTCATATTCTTTTACTGAAAATTGTGTCAGGTAGGATTTTTTCATAAAATGTGACCAAACCCCTGCTACGTATTGAGTGCTAAAAGACAACTCACAAGCAACAAGCTGTTTTTTTAAAACTTTTTAGGGAAATGTTTTGTGAAGGATGTGCAGGTAGAAGGTACTAAAAGAAAATTAGATATAATTTAGCCTATAACACATGAAGAAACAATAGCAGGCATCTTCAAGTGTTGATTTGGGCGTCATTTTCACTCAATTTTATGGTGCCACATATGCTTCCCACTAGAGTCAGATTGGGTTTAGAATTTAAATATAATTACAATACTCTATCATTATATTCTATATATTCAATAGGTAAAATGGGAAAAAAAAACAACATTAGCAAATTTTATTAATTTTTTAACTTATTTAAGCCCAAACGATTTTAGGTTTAAAGGAAAATAGAAAACTTCATAAATGAGAGACTATTTAAAATTTGACAAACAAAAATAGCAGTGTCAATAAATTCAATATTTTTTTATTTTATTAAAGTCACATATAAAAACAAATGTAAAGATAAAAATGATTTGTTATTTAATTGACATTATGTGCAACACATTGATCATGATATGCCCCCATAGAGTCCCCTTCGGGTGATGAGATAGTTAAGGCATGAGAGGTTGCCACATGAAATCATGGGATCGAAACTCGGCGCGTCTGAGCATGCCCTCCCCCATGACCATTTGCACTAATGGCTAATAGCCACCCGTGATTTACCTCCTCCATGTTGGCTCAGGGATGGATTGGCAGGATCGTTGGGTCAAGTGAATCACCTTTTGCCACATGATATGCCCCCACGGATTGACACAGTTGGTAACTATATGGGTGGTTACCCAATAGATCTTGGGTCAATTCCCAACTGTGCAAAATGCTCCATTAGGTGTCTAACCTCCCTCATGCAAAGGGACTGTGCTAGGGCAAGATGCCCCTCATGATTTACTTGCGTGTATCTAGCCAGGGCAGCGATACTGGATCGCCAGAGTGAGGCGTTATCACCTTTCACTCCAATTAATTTGATCATGATAAAAAGAAACAACACACTTACCCTCCATCCAAATGTTCTTTGAATACTTTATCAAAAGCTCGGCAAAGTTCCAGTATAGTGTACAACTGAGCCTAACAGGAATGAGAATCATTAGACTGATTTCTATTTAAATGGATCGAGGAAAATGAGGACATTTCTATCTTACCCCTGCATCCACAGCAACAGGCCTACCAATATGGTTCATCTCAGCCTCAAGTTCATCAATGGTCTGGTTAATTGAGGATGTGATGCTTGGAATACGAGATTTGATCACAGATTCTAGATGCTGAAAACACATTCCAACAGTTTACAAACACTGCATCATCCACCATCATAAAATAGCATTTCTCCCAGATTAGTGTTCAAGTAATTTACCTTTGAAAGGAGCGCCGCAAGGTACTCAGAGCCCATTCTACTGGCTAAATGTGAATAGTCAGGGCTAGTTGCAAAATATTCACGTTCTTTTCTCCTAGAAAGAGTCATATCTGCATTCCTGTTAATATCAGCCTGTGAACGATTAACTACCCCAACCCATGGCTGTTGTAGCCGAAATGATCTTCCTTCAAGAACCTTAGAATAGAAAGGGAAAAAAAATAACTCAGCACCTACCGAGCATAAAAAAAAATCTGTTTTTTTTTAATAATTACGAAGTATCAGAATCTTACATCTAGAGCATTTGTCCCTTTGTCCATCAGATCTAGCTTTGTTAAAACTCCAAACGTCCTTTCCCCTAAACCATATAGTTTAGAATAAGTTTCATTAAATACAAAATCTTCTCTAATGAACCGTGATGGTCTCAGCATGCTTCAATAATGCCAACATCATTAATAGTAACTACAAGACATTAATAAGAGTTCAAAACAGCCATCTCATTTGTTCAATTGAAATAGCATCAAACTGCAACTGCAACCTTAATCTATGTACACACCTGTAGGATCGACTTCCCTAGCAAGCTTCATCGCATCAGAAGTTGCAATATCTTGATTAGCAGGTGATATAGCTAGTATAATACAGTTGGGCTGCAAGACAGATTTTAGATATATGGTTTTGCAATTATGGGATACTGAATAAAATAATTTATAAAATAGAAAGCAATCAGATGAAAAATCAGCACATATGAGATAAAGAGTACATGGATAAAGTATAACCAAACAAGATCAAAAGATAAAAGATGATATTAGTTCTGTTAGTATAATTGAAAAAGAACCATGGTCAAATATGAGTTCTACATGAACTCACTCTAGTTATTAGTCAAGATAAACTTTATTAAAGGCAGATTAATTGGTCAAACCATCACACCATCACAAGGGCAGTTACTGCTCACATCTCTGAAAAGATCTCATGTTTCATTCTTTGCCATGGATGTAGACATTGCCAAAGCTTTTGATATGGTTTGCCTCAACGTTGTCTCAAATTGCATAAATGCATTTGGGATTTATGAAAAATATATTCATGGATCCTTTGTTAGAAACTGAAATCCTTAATGCTTCTTGATGTACAAGTGGGTCATTAGTGCACAATTACGAAGAGGCATGAGGCAAGGTGATGTAACAGGAAAAAAAAATTGCACCACAAAAAACTAACTCTCAACTTATAGAAGAAGAAACATATTATTCACTGGAAGGTAACTCATTATATGTGATTGTAAACCCCTTTTAATTCTGAGTCAACATTTCGGTTCCCCACTGGTATAAAAAAAATGATAGTGTCAATTTTCTAAGAAATATTTCGAAACTGTATAGAGAAAAAAATCAAGGAAGAAAACACAGAAGTTCATTGGCACTTGTCAAGGGGAAGAAGAGTTTTGGACATAGAGGATAATATGCTGCGAAAAAGAACTACAGGCAAGTCTTGTTTTATAACTCGATTAGAGAGCAGAACGTACTACAGGCAAGTCTTGTTTTATAACTTGATTAGAGAGCAGAACGTATAAATAGGTAAGTCTTTAAGACCTATCTTTGAACCAAGATAAAGAAAGTGTGAGGACCCATGGGACATATTGTAAATATATAAGGATGTATTTATGTTGTAACAGCATAATGTATATGTAGGTAAAATAAGTAAAGATTATGGAAGTAGTTAAGATGAATGTTACATAAATTCTTGTAAGTTTTAGATATCTTGCATCTATTATTCAAAATATCCTTACTAAAACAAACAAATGGATGGTTGAACAGTAGAGTTATCAGAAAGAACATGTATAAAAGAAACTAATAGAAATAGATTGCTAAGATGAATGTGCAAGATCACTAGAATAGATAATATAAATCATACTAATATCATGGAAATTAGGTGTAAATCTAATAAACAATAATATAATGAGAAATATGTTAAAGCGCTATAGATACATTTAACAACGACCAATATATTTTATAAATAAAAAACTTGAATTGATTAGAGTGGAAAGAGATGGAAAAAAAACATTGTTAATCTAAAAAAAATAATTGATTTAAATATTACTACTGCTATGCCCCTGCATAGAATGAAATAGAGTAATATGATCCTACTTATGCTTGTTATTGTTGTATTTATATGATCATATAGAAATGATACAATCATGGTTTAGAATCTCATATTGTATCAGGCATCAGCATTGTAGTCAAAATATCCTACTCTAATAAATTACCAAAACCAATAGTGATAAGATAATCTGTGTCATGATGTGAGTGTCACTTATGCCAATAAGTAACGTGTTATGTCGAGACAACATCAACATGAATTCAATTTTTTTTTTAACTTATTTCTCTAAAACTCTAATTTAATTTATTTAAATATAGATGATATAGTAGATAATAGATTAATTAACTAAAACCCATTTAAATTCATCTCTATATGCTTTAGCGCATGCTAAAATGTGTTGATTATAGATATGGTATATCGTACAATAAATTAAATCTATTTGATTATTTAATAGTTACATATAGTTTTATTGTATAAATAAATAAATTAAGTGAAAGCATTAAAGGAATAAAATCCAAATTTTCTGTATGCTTCAATGCATGTCAAACCATGCCAAGTGTTGTTAGCACAACACAATGCTAAAACCATATCATTCTGGATAGGAACTTATACTCAATTTTGGAATCGTACTTTAAACCTTGCCCCAACATACCTTGTCTAGTAATGTAGCTACTTTACCTTCTTCATTTTATTCTTCTTTCTTCTTATTCATTTTCTTTCCTTTGACATATGAAAATGAATTACTCGTTATTCATTATTTAATCTACATGATTAGATTTTTTTCTAATTCTTGTGATATCATATAACAATTATTGATTCTTCTAACAAATAATCAAAGTGTGAGTTATATCCATTGATAGATGATCTTACCAATGTCACTTGGGATTCGAACAAGCAAACAACTCAACTGATTTTATAACTTGGACTAGCACTCCATGAAGATTGATTTCAATTCCCAATTTAGATTTTTCAAAGGCTGATCAAGCTGATCAAGCTAATCAAGCTACTTATTGTTTTGTTCTTTTGAGCAAAGCTAATAAATGTTAAAGCTGCTTATTCTTAAAATATATATTTTGTATTTTAGTTCAACTAGTTTGTGAGAAAAATGAGTAACATTCTTTCTTTAGTGCCACATCTAAAGTGAAGATAATTTCGTGCTTGATTCCCATATATAAAAAAAAAGAGAATATTGTGAGTTAGAATGCCCAAAAAGAAATTGCTGAGAAAAAAAAAATACTAGCATGAACATTAAAAAAAAGGTGTTTGAAAGAACAGCAAATGTTTTGATACTATAGAATTTGAATCCAATTTGTGTTCAAGAAAATTTGAAAGAATTTAAAGAATAACCAATTACACAAACATCTCACTAGCTGCTAATGAATACCTTGGCAACATATGAACGAACCATGTTCTCAATGTCCTGAACAATACTATCTGGCTGACCCTCTGTTGGTTAGTCATTTAAGAGTTAGATATGGAAGATGATCATTAAAGATGAACAAAATCCAAGAAGAAAAGAGTCCATACCAACAGCAACTTTCGTAAGCCCAGGGAGATCAATCAATGTTAAATTCACAACTGCACAAGAAACAGATATCAATCTGAAAGAATGGAAATTTTCAAGCAGTTGATCAACAAAAAAGGTTAAAAGTAACAGGACATAAAAAGGAAAAGGTGAATACGCCACCATCAAAAAGCAATACTATGAATATGTTTGCCAAAAGTATACCATAGAAATGAATACTTGCATTTGTGGACAGATATTCCGTAAACTCTGGTAGTTTAGCCACAGGTTGGGAATTTATTATATTTAGAGATCTTTTCATATATAACAAGACAACTTGATAAGTTATGATTAATCATTCAGGCTGATCTTAGCACTTCATTTGTCATAGTTGTTGCTATTTTCTTCTATTCTTAAGGCACTAAGTATTGGGCTGTAAGGTTGCAAACATAGTCCCACATCGAAAACACATGGAAAGATCATGGGTTTATAAGAGAAAGATATCTCCATTGGTATGAGACCTTTTGGATAGAGCCCAAGAGCAAAACCATGAGGACTTAGACCCAAAGTGGACAATATCATACCATTGTAGAGATATCTAAATTTCTTTTGGACCCAACAATTGGTATCAGAGC
>JBAMIB010000083.1:1629456-1639925 GCA_037177415.1 Kaempferia rotunda | reverse complement strand
ATACCAAGGTATGTTGGTTTTCTACTTAAACCCAACATTTCTCCCCCTTGGCCAATCATCAAAACCAAAGGCTCCAATAATTTCCCATTGTTGAGTTCTAACCTTAAATTGATGATAATTTTCCTTGTTTTAATCCCTCATAATATTAGACACAAGTCACTCCCCATTACAGGGACAAAACAAAGCTGAAAATCCAATTTCAGCCTGTGTCAGTCGCCTGCTCTAAGTAGCAGGCGACTGGTCTTAGTCAACCAGTAGCAGGTGGAAATACCAAGCTAGTTTCCCGCTACCAGTAGACTGATAACTTATCAGTCGACTGGTCACACGTGGAAATGTGACCGTTACACAACAACGGCTCACTCACAAGTCGACTGCCATAAAGACCAGTCGACTGCTTCACACACTAGTCGACTGACCAGCCAACTGCCCTCCATGAGCAAAATGAACAAAAATCTTCTGTTTGCTCACAGTCGACTGCCTAGTCGACTACACACCAGTTGACTAGTAAAACTACTAGTCGATTGGTAAACCCTAATTTAGAGTTTTAGCCCCGAGTACAATTCCTCAGCACTCGTCATTGCCCGACCAACCTAGACCTAGCCTGGAAGTCATCTTCCTTCAGTCTTGTGTCCCTCGGATTTCTCTCCATCCTTCGTGTCTTGCCTTCTAGATGCTTCCGTCAGCCTCGGCCCTTGTTATCGGGTCTTCCTTTGCCAAGTCCCACTTAGGCTTACACCGCCAAGGCTCCTCCTCGGACTTATGCTGCCAAGTCTCTACTTGGACTTCACCTATTGTACTTATATCTTGCATACTCACAATGCATATCAAATGCAACAATAAACCTAACTTAAACCTTTGCCCAAATATCAAAACCTAGGGTACCTAGATTGTTCCAACAACTTCACGACAACCTCTATTAAGAGCATGGATTCCACTAGGATTTGGTGACTACTAATTAGGGTTAACTACCTCTAATTTCATCACCCAAGTCAGTCATCCTGAGCTCCATTATATAGATCTTGGTGAAAATACCAAAGCTATATTTCCGCCACTAGTCGTCTACCATACTTATCAGTCGACTAGTTCCTCGTGAAATTTGACCTTTACATCCCAATGGTTCGATACCAGTCGATTACCCATCATGGACCAGCCGACTGCTCTATGTTGGTTGAGTGAACAGAAGTATTTTGTTCGCTCCCAGTCGATAGCCCAGTTGACTGGTAAACCCTAAACCTAGGGTTTTATGACGAGTAAAATCACTCTTCACTCGTCTTCGCCCTCACAAACTTAACCTCACCTTCTAGCTATCTTCCCTCAGCCTTGCGTTCCTTGGATGCTTCCCCATCCTTCATATCTTACCTTCAAGATGTTTCCTTTGACCTTGTCCTTGTTGTTGGGCCTTCCTTTGCCAGCACAATCTTGACCTTGCCTTCTAACCTCCTCCATCAACCTTGTATCACTCGGATGTCTCCTCATCCTTCACGTCTTGCCTTCTAGAGCTTCCTTCCGGCTTGTCCTAGTTGTCTGGTCTTCACCTTGCTAAGTCACACTTGGACTTACACAGCCAAGCCACACTTGGACTTACTCATTGCCAAGATCACACTTGGACTTTCTCCAATGCACCCGTTACTTGCACACTCAACAGCACATATCAAATCACAGTGCAAACCCTAACTTAAACCTTTTGCCTAAACATTAAAACCTAAGGGTACAATGATTGCTCCAACAATCTTCCCCTTTTTGATATTTGACAACCGTTTAAATTAGGAAAACAAAATATCAATACAAATAAATGCTCCCCTTTCACCTAAGCTCCCCCATGAGTTAGGATTTATACATAAAGGCATTTTAGGTTTCCCTCTTAAACCTAAACTTTTTCCCTTTGCTATATATCAAAAAGATCTCCAATAAAATGCCAATTATTGGACTCTTACACCTAAAATGACCACAATCATCATGTATTAATCCCCCATGAGATTATATACATATATCTCATACTCTTTGTTATTTTCTAATGTTGAAAATCGATTTCAGACTATATCGGTCGACTACCCTTCATTGAATCTAACTTACAGAACCATTCTATATTTGATGAATAATGTCACTAGTCGAATAGTCGAATGGCTTATGATATCAGTCGACTGACACAAAATTTAGCCCTGAATGCATTTCTTATCAATTTCAGAAATGGTCCAAAAATTTCCCGGACCTCCAAAAATTTCTAAATTTTACAGAAAGGTCTATTTTACCAATATCTACTTGGGAAAAAATATATTTCAAAATGTGTATATCTCAGATCCTATAATTGACATAAAATTTAAAACTATCAAAATAATCCAACTGAATCATGACCTAAAGTCCTAATTTTGACTTCCTATTGATGTATCTGCTCATACTAAACTATAATGCATCTCTAGCATTAGTTTATATGACATTTATATATCCAACACTAATTTTTATACAATATGAACCCAATTTCATATTCTCATATATGAATTATATCCCAATGAGCCAACCAATTAGGTTATAGACTCAAGTCCATCTATTACCCCTTTAGCACATTGCAAGACCCATCTAGAATCTCAAGCAAGGTTCACTTGAGATCCATTGACCATGGGACCCTTGGTGACTCATCCACTATAACTAGGCCATATCGATCCACCTTAGATGACACTTGGCCTACAAATATGACCTTCTTAATCTTAGATACCTTGTTCTTGATTAATTTCTCCTTATCCTTGCCATAATCATATGCAACTCTTACATATTTTTTTTCTTATTTGCCTTGGATGAACTAGATCGGTATCCCAAACCTGATCTATCATTGTTAGGTCTTTGGCTGCCCAAAACCATACCTAATCCTTTAGATCCAACATTGAATCTTTCAAGGGATTTTTCTAATCTATCAAGCTTTTCCCTTAAAGATTGATTTTTCAATTCTAGATTTTAAACCTAGAATCTACTTTTCCATCATGAACATTCCTAGACCTATCGACTTTCCCAGGTATATGTCTTTCCTTCTTGGATTAATGTCTTGGTTTTCAACTACTTTCCTCTCCTTAGGCAAAGTAGATTATTTTCGGTAAGATCTAACCTTAAACTTTGATTTCCTAGGGTTATTCACCTTATTAAACCTATTTCTATTGCTATACCTAAATCCAAAATTATGTATGGGTAAATAACCTACATTGTTATCTCTAGTAAGCATGTCCCTAAAACTTGAATTAATACACGAATTAAACTTTAAGTTAGGATGTACCTTCATACTTTCCATTGGAGCTCCTCTTTGGCACGAGCATCCATATGGCTTGTATCTCCTCCATTGCTTCACCCGCTCCATCTTTTTGAGTGCTCCCTTCCTTGGACATTTTATGTGGTAGTGCCTCCACTCAACACACATGAAACATCTAATGTGCCGTTTTCCCTTTGCACTATCCCTACAACCCACATTAGTCCTCAAAAAAACTTTATTGGGTTTAGGATTTACATCCTTTACCTTCTTGAGCGATTGACACTTACTCTAGTAGTGCCTCATCTCTCCACATTCAAAGCACTTGATGTAGTTCTTCCCACTCTTCTTGGCAATTGAGGTTGAGGGTTGACTTTTCAAGATCTCTTGTTCACTTGTCTTAAGCTCCTCTTCTTCTTCCTTCAAAGATGTAGACGGTTCCACTTCTTCCTCCTCCGAAGATGTGACTGATTCCACTTCTTCTTCCTTATCGGATGTTGAACATGTATTAATATCCAATTGGTCCTTCTCCTCTTGGACCAAGGAGTCATTCTCCTTGGGCTCCTCCACTCCTTGGATTTGTGTAGGATCTTCATGTAGAGCCACCACCTTGCTCCATAGGTCATAAGCACACTTGTACTCACCTACACACAACACCACATTAGGAGGCAATAAATTAATTAAAATTCTCGTTACCTCCTTATCCTCCTCTGATTGCTTCCTTTTCTCTTTGGTTCAATACCGAGGTCGGAGATGCTTCATCTTCTTATCCGTCAGAGCTTCAAAAGGCTCCTTCAACACTAGCTCATGGTTCTAATCTATTTGGAACCATGTGTCTAAGCACATCCTCTAATAGTTGAAGTTTCCATGCTCATATGGAGGTGGGATCTGGATATCCAATCCTAGAGACCCTTCCGTCTTCATCTTCTTCCTCTAGCATGTGTTCCTTCCCGCTGTTAGTCTTTCAAGAGCGCTCCTCATGCATGATGACACCACTTGTTGCAACCTTTGACACCGGCTACAGGGTGAATAGTCTATCACACACTTTGTTCACTTCCTACACTTGTTAGCACAACGGAAATACAAACAAACAAGTGTAACGACAGCTAACCCTAAAGGCTATAACAACAAGAAGAACATACCACAATATACGTTGCATTTAATGTGGTTTAGAGATTAGGGCTCCTACTCCACTACTATCTGTAAAGTGGACGATTCCACAATCCATCAGTGGATTAGTCCCCGACAACTTCCGTTATCACAAGCTCCTTATCGGTGGAGAAACCTCGCCACAACCTCGATCAAGAGCTTGGATTCCTCTGGGCTTTAGAGATTACTAATTAGGGGTTAACCACCACTAATTTTGTTACCCAAGCCAGCCATTCCGAGCTCTATAATGTATAGCTCAGGTGGAAACACCGAAGCTATGTTTTCGCCACCAGTTGACTGCTATACTTACCAGTCGACTAGTCACTCATGGAATTTGACCGTTACATTTCAATGACTCGATACTAGTCGACTGCCCATCATGGACTAGTCGACTGCTTCGCGTGAGTTGAGGGAACAAAAGCATTCTGTTCGCTTCCAGTCGACTGACCACTACTAGTCGATTGATATATACACCAGTCAACTAGTAAACCATAAACCTAGGGTTTTACCCATAGTACAATCACTCTACACTCGTCCTCGCCTTCACATCCTCGACCTCGCCTTTTAGCCATCTTCCCTAAATCTTGCGCCCCTCGGATGCTTCCCCATCCTTCACGTCTTGCTTTCGAGATGATTTCTTTTGGCCTTGTTCTTATTATCGAATCTTCCTTTGCCAGGACAATGTTGATCTTGCCTTCTAGCCTCTTCCATCAGTCTTGCATCCCTTGGATGTCTCCCCATCCTTCATGTCTTGCCTTTTGGAGCTTCCTTCAGCCTTATTCTTGTTGTATGATCTTCACCTTGCCAAGTCATACATGAACTTACACTGCCAAGCCACGCTTAGACTTAATCATTGCCAAGATCACGTTTAGACTTTCTCCAATGCACCTGTTACCTGCACACTCAACAATACATATCAAATCACAGTGCAAACCCTAACTTAAACTATTTTCATAAACATCAAAATATATGGGTAGTAACTGGTTCTCTCTTGGAATTAGGGTACAATTTATTCTCACTCCCTCTCACATGACATCTCTTCAAAGTTCGGTAAACATATTTGGTGTCCCTACATGCTACCCAGTTTACCAGAGAGGTGGCAAAATTGCTACAATAGAGCAAAGATTAAAGTTCAACGAGTACATGCCCTCAAGGAAAAACTCCTTCCACCCCTAACCACTTAACAGTCGTCTATAAACTGACCTTGTGATTTACCTCCTTTTACATAATTTGGGAATGAGTTATAAGGGGTACCTATGGGGGAGTGTAATCACCTTTTTTGCTACAATAAACATATTTGGACAAAAATCAAAAGGGTGCCCTTTTTATAAGAATTGTTAAAGGGCATCTCTTTTCGAGTGATTATCAAAATGACGCTCCATTTTGTCTCTATATATTTTACAGTCTGAAACTGCCATTATTTTTTATGTTATTATAACAATTATAAACTCATAGTTATTATAACATTGATAATTCAATTCTGATAAAAATAAAAAAAATTATATTGTAGTAATTATGAACCATATAGATGCTATAACATAGACATTTCAACTCTAATTAACACTAATAAATTGTATTGTAGCAACACTACATCTCTAATCAATATTAATCAATATTATATTATAGCAATACTTAAATTCTGATCAACCCTAATAATACTTATTGTATCAACTAAAATTCATAATTCTTGTAATATGGACACTTCATCTCTGGCCAACACTGATCAATATTAGTCAACACGGATCAATATCATATTATAGCAATTACGAATCATAGCTGCTACAATATGAATAAATTATTTCTTATCAATACAATATTATGTTATAACAACTATAAAGTCATAGCTACTACAACTATGTAGTTGTAGTAGCTATAGAATCATAGTAGCAGTCAAATAATGATGTACTAGCTATGATCTTGTAATTACTACAATAGCATAAAAAAAAAGACAAATTTAAAAAGTAACTTGTATAGAGGCCGGATGAGATGCCTTTTTAATAATGAATTGAAAAAGGGTTCCTCTTTGACTATTCTAATAAAAATGGGTGCCCTAATAAGTTTTGGCCAACATCTTTCAACCAAGCTCTAATCCATATCACTACTTGACCAACCCAACTAGTTCATCCGACTAATTTATTTGATATAGATCCATCTAATCCAATCAACTTAGCTTGCTAGATCCATCTAATCCAATCAACCTAGCGTGATCCATCGGCTCACGTAGTGAATTTAACTCAAATAGAGTTAGTGTGTGCGGACAAACTAGAAAGCTTAATGCAATGTTATACTGGTAGTCACAAACTATACCTTGTCATTGTATTTGACAAAAAGGTAAAACGTTCACCGTCAGTGCCCTCGCTCCCAGGGCTTACATAGAAAAAGTTAATCACGATAACTAAGGAAGCCAATGCATAGAGGAGTGAGTTTTTATAGGGTGCAAAGATTTACGCCCCCACCAACTCTGAATTTTGATCCTATTCTCTTTTGGCAAACGTGGGGACGCTGGACAGATGTATTGATACTTATCATAGTCACAGATTACACATCACCAAATATTCCTAATTCTTACCGTTTTCTACAAGAAAGATTGACGAGATGTATATCCATCAAGAATTATTAACAAACCAACGTAACATAGATTGACAGCTGCAATCCAGTTAGTTGTTTTAAAAATTACACTTGAGTTATATTTAAACGGTATGAACACATAATTAATGAATGGTCAAGTACTTGACAAGAATGCACAAGAATATAAATTTGGTGGGGAATCATAAATAAAGGCAGTAGGGCAACGCGGTGCTTGGTTCTAGCAATAATGCTGAACAGAGAAGGTTACAAGGCTCAAATGCACGTTGCCCAGTCTTACTCCTTTGACCTTCTTGTCAACGGGCATGCTCACAGAGTTATCATTCCACACTCCACCAGCTAGAGGCAACAGTATCCCGTCGGTTCGAGCAGCTAGTCTGCGGATCGGAAGCTAAACTAGCCGAGACAGATGAATAGATGGAAGAAAATAGAGATTCACAATGGAAGAACATTGCAGGATGCTTCATAAGACAAACAGAGATACTTCTAGGAAACTAAGACATTTTCTGTCATGCAACCTTTTTGAGATGAGAAGGAACTATCAATCTTCAGTTTCGATGCTTGGGTCAATACATTTTGGCAATTAAAACTATTTTGATTTCAGTGGGGACAAGTTTTTGCAATAGCAAGTTACACAAATGGGAGCTTGAAGCAACATCGGTAACGTGAACACTCAACTGAGAAGAAAAACTGCTGTATCACCTGAACTCGTTTTCTTTAAATGTTATCATGCTTGTGCCAACCTGAAGTGAATTTGATGACGAACTATGTCCCTGAACTTGTGCCAGCCTGATGTGAATTTAATGACGAACTATCATCGTGTGGTTCTTGGTGCACTGCTCTTTCATGGAGTTGTAAAGCATATTCCAAATTCCAGAGAACATCACCCATTGCTGGCCTATCAATTCCATATTGCGCTAAGCACTTCTCCACAGTCTCGCCGAATTTCTTCAGTGACTTCCGATCAGTCTTACCCTTCAATGCGGGATCAATGATTCTCTCAAGCTGCCGTTTCTTTTGCCACGGCATTGCCCACTCAGCTAAATTTATCTGTTCCCATGGAAGGGATTGATCAATGACAGGTCTTGCACATAAGACTTCAAGAAGCACAACACCGAAAGAGTACACATCAGACTTCTCAGTAAGCTGTTGCATTTTGAAGTACTCAGGATCAAGATAGCCAAAGCTTCCCTTAACCCCAGTGCTGACATGACTCTGATTGCTATGAGTGCCTAACTTTGACAGACCGAAATCTGAAACTTTGGCGGTGTAGTTCTCATCCAACAAGATATTGGAGGACTTAACGTCACGGTGAATGATCCCCTGAGCAGAACCAGTATGTAAGTAATGCAGACCCCTCGCAGAACCAATGCAAATCTCAAGCCTTTGTTTCCAAGACAGAGATGGCTTTCTTGAACCATAAAGATGGTCTCTCAAAGGACCTTTCTCCATGAATTCATACACCAAGATCATCTCTGACTGCTCCTCACAATATCCTATCATTGAAACAAGGTGCCGATGTCGAATCTTTGATAGGACCTCAATCTCAGTCTGAAACTCTCCTAACCCTTGTTGAGACTCACGGGTGCCTCTCTTTACAGCAACATCGGTTCCATCTCTAAGAACACCTTTGTATACCTTCCCAAATCCTCCTGCCCCAATAAGAGCCTTCTCATCGAAATTTTTTGTAGCCAAGACAATTTCAACAAAAGGCAGCCTGAACTGATGATTAGGATTGGTGGATGGGGAGGCATTTGCTAATTCTGTCAATCTAGGGTATGAACTCCCAGTCCCAGTACACACAGGAGATGCAGACCAAGTGAAAACCTCTTGGAGCTGAGGCATATGATCTATCACTCTCTTCCGGCGAACTAAAGCTACGACCAAGACCACTAATCCACAAACAAAGGCTAAGCTACCAAGAACAGAGCAAATAATGGTTTCACGATGCATCCCTTTCTTGTTGATCTTCAATATTGAAACGACCCCATTGATCTTCATAATCTCCAGGCCGTTCAATAGAGCATTGATCTTCCATGGAGGGCTACGAGAAGAAGGACCAACGCTAATTGTAATGCATCCTCTGTTGCTTCCATCCTCAACAACAAAGTCTATGTAGTATGGTGAAGCTAAAGTGTATCTGGATAGTGATGAGAGATCAACATCCTTACAAGCAGAATAGCCATTGACATACACATCGAAGAAAAGCTCATTCAATGCTGTGCTAATTATGTCACAGAAATGCAATCGAAGGAAGAATCCATGAACCGAGTTGGGCACTGGAAAATTCCAGCTCATGTTGCAATGATTGAATTGCAATGTATAATTCAATGAGTTGCCCATATTGATTTCCCTAGCAGTTCCATAAACGAACTCAGGGGCAGTCTCTGGCGAGGCTCCCCCTCGTCGATACTTGATTTCGCTGTTAAAGGCAACGGCTTTAGCTCGCGACGGCGTCTGGAGGTACTCGTCGTCGGGCTCCCATGTCCGCCAGAGGGTATCATTCTCCGCGGTGACAACCGGGCCACCAACATTGATCCGATAGAGGGTTTCGAGCAGGTAATCAGAGAGTGGGGAGCGGGAGTAGGAAAAATCGGAGGGGATCAAGGTAAAGATGTCGGAGACGAAGCGATCGGGGGCGGAGAAGAGCTCGATGGCGTTGACGAAGGCTAGGGAGGAGGGGGAAGAAGGGGAGAAGGTGAGGCGGAGAGAGGAGGCGTCGGTCTTGAGGAAGAACTCCTTGGGAATGGGGTGGGAGAGGCCATGTGGCGGGGAGAAGAGGGAGAGGAGGTTGGTGCCATCGGCGGAGACGTTGAAGAGGGCGGCGGAGAGGTTGAGGGAGGAGGAGGGGAAAGGGTGGAAGTGGAGGCGCAGGACGAGGCCAGACCTGGTGTCGGAGGGGTGGAGCGGAAAGAGGTAGGAGGAGGCGCGGGGGAAGGCGCGGGCAGTTCGGTAGAGATGGGGGATGGAAGTGGAGGAAGAGGAGGAAAGGGCGGCGGAGGAGGAGGAGGAGGAGAGGGAGGAATCGGGGAGGAAGAGGCGACCGTCGGGGAGAGCGACGGGGCCGGGGGCTCCGCAGGCGAGGAGGAAGTGGTCGGCGGGGTAGAAACCGGCACCGGAAATGGGAGGGAAGGGGAGTACAATTAGCAGCCGTATCAGTTGCAGTGAGAGAGAGAGGGAGAAGGGAGACGATACGGTGTGGCTCATTCTTCCTTTGCTTTCTTTGCTCTGATCCATCTTCTTTTCCGCATTTTTAACGTTCGGAATCACTAAAACACTCCTAATTTCTGTAAGCTGAAATTTCATTGTTTTGAGTAAATAAAAAATATTACTAAATTTATGAGAATAAATTTTATATTAAAAAATATTTTTATCTTAAAAGTTATGGCACTAGATTTTTGCCACTCACAAATTCCAAAAATGAAATGCAGCAACTAGATTCGGAAAACACTTTTCTTAAAAAAAAAAATAAAAATATTGAAAAATTATTTCTTATGTTGGGATC
>JBAMIB010000083.1:1618701-1629356 GCA_037177415.1 Kaempferia rotunda | reverse complement strand
CTTTTATTAATTTTGTGTGGATTGGATTTGAACTAAATTTGTTGTAAAATTATGTTTGATTATTTTTATCAATGAAAATAATTTTTTTTTAATATAGATAAGATCATCAACAACATACATTTGTATACCGTGGAAAATATTATCCGCAGCGTGCAACGCACGCCGTGGATAATATTTTCCGCGGCATGCATTGCGTACTGTAGATAATATTATCTGCAGCGCGCAACGCACGCCGCGGATAATATTTTCACGCTGCGGATAATATTTTTCGCAGTGCGCAACGCACGCCGCGGATAATATTTTCCGCAGCACACAACGCACGCCGTGGATAATATTTTTCGCAGCACGCAAAGCACGCTGTCAATAACCTAGGACTTTTAACAGCTTTTAATTGTGCAGCTTGCAATGCGCGCTGCGGAAAGTAAAATTGTGCGCTGCGAAAAGACATTTTTATTGTAGTGAACTCTTATCTGGATGAAGTGATATCTGGATCAAGACTTATCTCTATCTATATCATCTAGTTTATCCTTATCCACATCTAAATCACAAAGATGAACCAGATCTTTTGCCACATCATCTTCCATGTCAACATTTTTGACAATTCAGCAATCTGAACCGAACCCAGTCAGTCTACGGAACCATTGGTTCAGTCTATTAAACTGGTTTGGCTTTGATTCGACCCAAGTTAAGTTTGGTTCACTCATTTGTATTTGTCTGCTATTTGTTTTTCTTCCAGCTCCAAGTTCCTACAAAATAACTATACAAAATATAAATAAGTAACCTAGCATATATTTGTAAGTCTACCTAACCTACTAGATTTACCTTTTACTTTGAGATCCTTCTTCCAAATCTACCACCTAGGGGTCAATCCCTTAGGATCAAGCCGCACTCCTATAAGTCTACCTGACATACTAGACTTATCTTTTGCTTAAAAGTCTCTCCTCCAAGTCTACCATTTAAGGGTCAATCCCTTATAATCAAGCAACACTCCTGTACGTAAGTCTATCCTACCTACTAGACTTCATGCTTAGACTGCATCCAAGACTTTACCACCTAAGGCTTACTCCTTAGGATTTTCACTGTGTAGTTTCACTCATTAAGGCCTAACTTCACTCACTAGGACTTTCATTGCCTAGCTTCACTCACCAGGACTTCCCCTTACCTAACCTCCAGTAAGGACTAGTCACTCAGTAGACTTCTTACCTGCTTAACATTCAATTAGGACTTACCCTTGCCTGTCATCTAATTAGAACTAGTCACTTAGTAAAGTTCTCACCTGCCTAACCTCCAATTAGGACTTATCCTTATCTAACCTCTAGTTAGAACTAGTCACTCAATAAACTTCCTGCCTAACCTCTCGTTATAATTTTTCTTTGCTAGTCATCTCTCTTCCAAATATCAAGTCATATTTGAATCCAGTCTTATTTAGATCAATCCTTAGTCAAACTGACCATACTTAATTATATTGTCAAAAATCAAAATCCTGAAGACTGATTACACTAACAATCTTCCTCTTTTATGTTTGATAATTTTCTTAAGTTAAGTATTGGTCTTTAGGATTTTATACTAAAATTGGAAGTCACAAATATTTTTAGCTCGAGATCACTCTCCCCCTTTGACATACACCAAAAAAATTACCTAAGGTTTTCTTAGGTTTTACACCAACAATTTTGAAAACACTTAGAAGAATCTTTGTTAAAACATTGTTTTCAACCACTATTTTTTGAGATAAGATTATTTTTGAAAATATCCCTTTTGAAATTGCCTTTCAAAATATTAAAAAACATTAAAGTATTTTTGACAAATTATTTCAAAGTTTTTGCAATATTTTTTTAAAGTGTTTTCAAGCACAGTTTCAAAGAATTTTAAAAATTAATTTTGAAAGAATTTTAAAAATTATGTTTGATCGTTCAATCATGACTCTCCCTCAACCTGACACTTTCTTAGGAATCCTTGTTAACCACAAGAAATACAGTTTTTATGTGTCTTAGGGGTTGATTCAAATTGAAAGAACAACTAAAGTATGTTTCAAAATATTTTTCAAGGAATTTTCAAAAGTATTTTTCAAAAGTTTTCAAAAGTTTTCAAAAGTATTTTTCACAAACATATTTAAGACCTTTTATTCATTATTTCATCATTAAATAGTACATTATTATAATTGATTAAGTTTTAATTTTTATTATTTAAATTTGAATTTTTTATAATTAAAATTTGAACCTTAATTTACTAAATTTTTAAGATTTAATTTTGAATTATTTAATGATAATATGATTTATTCTATAAAATTTTTTGACATAATTTCCTCAAAAATTGAATTTTCAAACAAAACCACATTTACAATATTTTAAATTCAGATATAGCTGGTAAACCTAAATTTTATTTTTTTTTAAAAAACACAAGATATCAATGTCAAAAATATATATATATATATAAAAGATAAAAAGTTAAAATTACTAATAAAATTTAAGATTATTTTTGGTGTGAAAGAAAAAACGATATTAACGCAACTTAATTTTGAATTTTATCAAATCAATTGAGAGTTAGTTATTGAAGAGTCTAGATTTTTATTTAAATAGTAAAATTATGGCAAGATAAAAAAAAAATTCATGCACCGATTAAATCTATTGCTTAACTTTATCTCAATTCACCCTTATCAAAGAGGTATTCAATTGTTGACATCCTTTACACCTTCAATTTCACTACTAAAGATAAAGCAGTACTTCATGTATGAGACAATTTGACGAGCCATCTATGATCATCATACATTAATTACATCTTAAATTTTGCCAATCAAGGATCTCCTCAAACAAACACTGATTCATATAGATTACTAATGAACAAAAAAATATAGAGATTACTAATGAAGAGCTTGATCGGCGATGGGACATTGTTTA
Organism: Kaempferia rotunda; assembly: GCA_037177415.1. Classification (NCBI taxonomy): domain Eukaryota; kingdom Viridiplantae; phylum Streptophyta; class Magnoliopsida; order Zingiberales; family Zingiberaceae; genus Kaempferia; species Kaempferia rotunda. Next base: position 1,626,462 of record JBAMIB010000083.1, on the reverse strand, counting down.
GGGCTTTCTTCCCCTCCGTCTACGGTCTAACTTCAAGGAATCGCATTTTCTTCACAGATTATGGGTAACTTAGTCCCACATCGCTTAGACCCTAAACAAATTTTAATGCTCTCAAACACTATTTAATCGATTTTGAGCCCAACAACTTTTTATGCTGTCAAACACTATTATTTGACATTGGACTTCAATTACCTGCTATAGGCACGCGGTGGACCCGAACTCCCTTGAAGCGATCGCAATTCGCAAACTAGCGACAAACCCTAACCGCCAGTCGCCGGCTTGCCTCATTTCTCAAAATTTTCTCAGATTCCCATGGCTTCAGCCGGATTCCGATCCCTAAGCCGTGCCTCGCTCAGTCCGATCCAATCTTGCCTTTCGAGATCGAAAGAGGCTGCGCGGTTTGCTTCCTCCTCTCGCTCGCCCGTCGCTGCTTCAGCTTCCCCCACTCGTGGTCGCCGCCTCTTTCCGCCCTTTTCCAGGTTCGCCAAGCTTTATTCTCTTTGTTCTCGTTCGGCGTGTCTTTGTCTCCTGCATTGATCTTCTCTGCGTTAAAGATTGAATTTTTTCTATGCTTTTGAAGGTCTCCTGCGGGGCTGGGGTGCTGCAGCGGTTCTCTTCTCCCACTTCACACCGCGGTGGCGGTGGCAAGATTGACCTCGTGCTTGAGCTCGACTTCTCGGAGTTGCCATGCTCTTTCACAGGGTATTCCTGGCTATCCTGGAGTTTAAGTGTTGTTGACATATTTTTGTGGTACAGCACTATCTTTGCTTATACTTGTTCCCTGGAGGTTTTGATGGTGTAATTCTGTCTTTTGTTGCATGTGACTCCGGAAATAGTTTAGATCTGTATCCAATCACAATGCAGGTTTTACATACTTTGTGCCATGCTTCTTTCTTGAACATAATTGCATAATTTGTTAGTAAAAAAGAAACATTTATTTTTTTGATGAGATTGGATATTCTTAACTAGACAGGATGATCTTTAATTGTGTATCATTTAGCAAATTAAGACTGTGGATTGTGAATAGTCCTATTTGAATGTTGCAAGTACCAAGTACTAATTAGACACCAAAATCGACAAAGATAAATGTGGGTTATACAGTGGTATGTGCCTGTCATGATAGAATTGACCGAGATCACTAATTGTTGGGTGGCATTGAATCTTTTATCATTTACTTGTTGAATGCTTCTTGTTTGCAATTGAACTATGAACAAGGAGTTCTGAATTTCTAAGGTTAGCATAGGTCTATACCAGTAGTTTTTCAGGTGGTTATAAACCTAATAAGCTCATAGTACTAAATCTAAAGATTCAAGAGTTGAAGTTAATATAAACGATGAGTATTGTAAATGATCATTATGTATCAATAGAACTTCAATAAAGCTTATAACTGACCTCAATTAGTGCTTAAAAAAGTTGTGGTCATTGTGCCCTAATTGCAATTCATTACCATCATGCTAGACTCAAGGAATAGTTTTATGATGTTTTTTGTATATCCATGTGTCTTTTGTCAAAAATTTTAGCTTGGAAATATCAAATATCTAATGTGTATGAAGAATATTTGACCTTGAGTCAATTATTTATATTGATTCATGTAGCAAATGATGATGACTACATCTTAAATCTGATGATATTCATCCAAGAGCTGATGCTTATATTTCCAAGCAACATATATATATATATATATTTTGGCCATGCAATGTTAGTCTGTAGTCTTTATAAGATGGTGCTTTGTTTACTTACAACATGAGATATTGTGTTGAATCTGTAACCGATAGTTACTATGCCAAAATCCATTAGAAAATGCAACATAAGTTCTTGACACTTGAGATAGGAGCGTGTCAAGAAAATTGACAAACTGTTTCTCACATCAGGTTTTAACTGGAGAAGCTTTAGTTCATACATTCTGTATGCGGTGCAACCATATCCAAATTAGCGTATCTATACTGTTGTCAAGCTTAAATATAGAACAATACGCATGCAGCTTATCTCTTTACATAGATTTAAAAAAAAACATATCTCTTTACATAAATTGTAGAATAATTCAACTCCTATTATTGCATGATCCATATTGGTGTAACATTACTGTCCTCTCCAGATGGAATTCATGGCACATGAAACACTTGATGATCACTTGCTGGTGGAGTTCAGAGTCTGTTTTTTTGTTGTTGCCTGATTTTTGTCATTGAGGAAAACTTATTCTTCTATTATCAGGCTGGTTATTTTTGTGGATGGGATAGCTGGAGCATATTTTTTTAAAATTATATCATAATTTATTGCCGTGTACACTCGAACCAGTAAATGGGTTGAACTTGTAAAATTTGTTCTGTTGAGTGGAAATATGCATACTCGACTTGCAACTTGAAATTGATTCGAAGCTTCTCACACGCTGAAGGTTAGTCGGCAGTGGTGTCATTTAAGGAACCAGATGCACTCCAACATCCTTTTATTCCACGCCTTCTCACAGACTTTTGCTCGAGACTTTGAAGAAACCAAACAGTTGAACAAGTCAACAACTTTACAAGTCAATTTGGTAGTATCCCTTTAAAGCTGACGCTGTATATGATTCTACAACTACAGATGAGTAAAAGCTACATCTTTTGATTTTGATATATTTGAATTATAATTGTTACTATAAAGTTAATATTTTCTACTTAAGTTGTGCTACATGGAAATTGAGCTGGCTCGAACCGATTCTCTTTTCACCCTTTTTATATTCTTGTGGAGCGTTTAGAGTGGATGTTTATTCACCGATTCAATTCAGAATTGCAATGACATGTCGTTGAAATTGCTAAATAACGATTGTGTCGAACCGGTTTGGGGCCCGGTTGATTTGTGGACGGTTCAGGCATTGTATTTAAACACATTCCAACGAGGTCTCGACAGCTGCTGTGTCTTCCGCTTCCAGTGCTGACTTCGCTGTCTCGCCTAGGTGGCAAGCGGAGGTGCCAGACCGAGCCATGGCGTACGTTCTACGTTCGATCGCTGTGCCAAATTGCCCATAAAGATCGAGCGAGACATGCCATGGAGTCGCTACTGATGCTCCCCGAGATACTGTATCCTCTTCCTTTATTGCCTTTGTTTATGAGCTTCCTTTTCGTTTCGCCTCGTGATCTCCATCCACTTCTCCCCCTCTTTTCGCTCTTCAGTTGCTGAATCTGGATTCAAGTTGGGGTTTGGGAGTCGGAGAAGTCATAAAGATCCGATCTTTGAGGCTGGACATGGACAGGCACAGGTGCCGGATCTGCTTCCGGCGATTCTCTAATGCCCGCGCCCTCGGCGGCCACATGCGCTCTCACGTCGTTAATGCTTCCACCGCTGCTGCCGCCGGGCAGCGGAGGCCGAAGCCCCCCTCACTATCCGGATTCTCGTCGTCCTTCTTGGAGGCGACTACGTATGAGAAACCCAGGCGCCGAAGCTTCCGTGCCGTGGATCCGGAGATTTCTTCTTCTGTTGCCGTGGCGGAGAGCGGCGGTGGCGGATCCTCCTATGTCGGAGATAGCGAGGAGGATTCATCGTCCTTCCGACGGCGGCTCGTTCTGCCTCGTCGAACAGAAGGTTGCTCCGGTGAGGCCGAACTGCTCAGCTCCGTCTCCGATGGAGCCCGTGAGGAAGATGTCGCGCTCTGTCTCATGTTGCTCTCGCGTGACACTTGGTCCAAATCGGAAATGGAGCGCCGCCAATCCCTTGATGATGAGGAAAAAGAGGACGTAGACGACGAGATGACGCTTCTCGCCGCCGGTAAATCGTGCACGAAAAGGACCAAATACCAGTGCGTCACGTGCCGGAAGTTCTTCAAATCGTATCAAGCGCTCAGCGGTCACCGGGCGAACAATAAAAATAAAGGAACCGAGTGCACCCCGACCACCACCGGAGTCCAAATCCACGGCAGCGACCCGAGGCCCACCACCGCCGCCGCCGCCAAGCTCTACCAGTGCCCTTACTGCTCCAGGACCTTCATCTCCGGCCAGGCCCTCGGCGGCCATAAAAGATCCCATCTCGCCACCGCCGCCACTACGTCCCCGGCTCCCCTCAGCGTCAAAGATGATGGCTTCATAGACCTCAATCAACCAGCTCCATTCGAGGAAGAAACCGAGCTCTCCGCCCTCTCTGTTGCCACTGAGCTCGCATCAAAGTGAACTCCTTCGGATCCCAAAGACGCCATTTTGAACAACATTAAAGGTAAATTCTTCTCTATTAAGTATAAAAAAAATCTCATCTTTTGTGGAAAAAAAAAACCTTGAAACAGAGTTTGATTCTTTGCAATAGAACTGTAATTTTGCTGGTTACTTATGATCTTGTTCTTTAGTTCTTCTTTTATGTGTGGAGTAAGGAAGAAGAAGAGAAGAGGAAGTTAGCAAGTAGCGTAGGAGGTGGGTATGGCGTCAGGGGAGTGCCTCACTCTTTCTGTCTTTCAGTTGTTGCCAAAAGCAGGTTGCTTGCTTGAGTTCTTCCGACTCTGCGCAGCAACGTGTATTAAAATTGGGCCACAGAGATCGATATGATGCCACCTATCGATCGTTGGAACACTGGAACTCCGCTGTCCATCTTTGAGATGTGAAAGGAGAGCCCACCCACTGCTTCTTCCTCCTTATGATTCCGTTCTTCCATGCCTGTCCTTTGGTTTGGTTTCCTTCCCTTATCGTCTCCAACTGTTCTTTGTTTTGTTTGGCCTATTTGCTGCGTGGGGATGAAATGAAATAGCCAGTAAGCAGACAGACACGGCTCGTTTGCATGAAGGGGGCCTACTCTCCCTAGGGCCGTCGTGGGCCGGGTATGCATTCGGGCCATTCGGCTGCGTCGAGTCAACTTGCTATTTATCCAGTGACAATAGACGATTGAGACTACTGACTTTGTTGAAACGTGGAGTATCCTGATTCGACCACTTGACCTGGAGAATTTTATCCTAGCCGTTCGTTGTAACCAGTTTTTATTTTAGTTATCTTATAAAGTAGAAGGGAAATTCATCGATTTATTCCAAACTTGTAATTTCTTCAAAACATTCTTTTGAAATTGTTTATATAAAATATTTTCTATAATTTACTTATGAAATGCAAATTAAAAGATTCATTGATTTATAGTTTTCTTTAGTCTTTGTTTACTTTACAAAAGAATTGAACACTTTGATGGAGAGCATACGAAAAGGAAAATGGGGATGTCTTATTATTATTTATTAAGATTGCTACTATCACATTCTATCTTAATTAGGTTGAGAGTTACTCTCCACCTTCCATCAATAACCCTTTTTATCCTTGCCTATGAGTTCTTCGCTGCTCTCGTCCTCAAGTCATCTCGAGCTCGCTTGGATTGTGTAGATCGACTATACCACTCGAGCAACCCAACCCAAATAATCTTATTGGCTTGCCTAAATTGCACGACATGTTGCACGATATGTTTGTATATCAAATCGTTTGATGCACCAATATTGCTTAAATCAACTAACCTGATTTGACTAATTGAACCCCTAGCTATATTTAAGTATTTGCAAAATATAAGTAGAAATGAATACCTCAGTTTAAAGATGAATCCGCTTGGAAGTTTTGAACCAGACTAAAACTCAAATGTGTTCAGAAGATAATACCGTAAGTTGTGAGGTTGGTTAGTGATCATAGATCTCTCATGATAAATTAAATATATTTCATTTAATATATTTTAATTTCAAGTATTCTTTATTATAAATTTTACAATTCTAAAATTGTATAGTATTCAGTTACAATTTGTATATTTAATTTTATGACTTAAAATTATAGCTAGACAAATGATATTTAAAATATTTTTAAAATTTTCTTTCATAAATTTTATAACTTAAGCAACTGATTAATATATATATACTTTTAAATAAATTAGTCATAGTGCCAAAGACTTAATATTATGTTATATAGATTGTTATAAGGTTTTTAAATGTAAAGGCTGATTTTACCATATGGTAAATTATATACAATAAGGTTATGTTTGGTTAGTCATAATGTAATTAAAATTATAATGTAAACAATTTTATAATATAATGTAATTAATATGACATTACTCTCTTTTGGTAAAAAGTTGTATTAATCGTTGATTACAATGATGATTATATTTTTTTTATTTGTTGTTTATTATTTTTTTTATAAGGAATGTAATTTGTATAATTATAAGTTAACAAAAATATCCAAGGACCTCTGGCAGCAGGCAATGGGTGGCGAGTGTCGGCAAATTTGTTAGGGCGTGGTTTGATGAGATGAGTTATGTATATTTTTGACATATTAAATCTTGGATTGGAATGTAATTAATACATATTATAAGGTGTTAGCTTTGTAATTCAGATTACATTACATTACAAATTTAAAATGGTTCCAAATAAAGTAATAGTCTTATAATGTAATCTTGATTATATTACAAGCATGATTATGCCTCACCAAACGTACCCTAAATATTAGAATGAAACATCACTGAGACTGCATAGTTGAATTGTTGTTGAATAGCTATTCAAAATACATTTTCCATTTCTGCTCCTCTACAAATAGTTAAATGCAATGGAAATATAGAAATACAAATATGACCAATATAAGTATAAATTGATTTAATGTGGTTCGGAACTTTTGGTTCATACTCCATGGCATGGTGTCCTAGCGATATCATCAGTATACTTCTATTCTAATATCGTTGAAAAAGTCTCTTACAATTTTACTCTTACAAACTGTTGGTACAATACGACCGGTAAGAAGAGATAAATTGCCTACGAATACAAAATAATCTTTCTCGATCATTCCAGCTTGATTAAATACATACTTAAATAAAATATAAATAGATAAAAAGAATAGTATGAGACAACCTTATTTACTTGGTTACAATCGGGGAGATTGCTAATCCAAGGCAAATGAAAAAAGCATTATGAAGAATCTCTTTCTCGAATGAAACGTTGGAGGTGTATAAACCTCGTACACGAAAATGATGCTCAAAAATTAAAAGCTTGGAAATAGATGATCGTACAAGAGTGTGTTATTCGAAACTAACTGAATCAGGGTCATATTTATAGTTTCTGGTCGATTCTATCCGAAATGTTGATGTGGTCATTCAGGGAGCTCAAACTCGGTCCGGGTGCTCCCACGTGGATACCGTAATCCTCCACGGGAACGACTCTTCAACGGTTCACGAATAATAATTTATCCACTCCAGAGCGCTTAGACCGTGATGCCCTAATAGGGCACAACGACTACAAGACGAAACCCACCCAGGGTGTTTAGGTGGTCCGGGCGCTCCGAACTACAAAAGTCAACTTGGTGTTGACTTTAGCTCCGATCGGCTTCGGTTGCTTGAATGATCTCGGACATCCAAAATAGAGATCACTCAAACTCATTTTTCATCCTTCTCAAGCGGATTTCCTCTCCGACTTCTCGTCTCTAAGACCGTCGCGTGCGTCCTTCTCGCTCAGCCAGTGTACTCTTTAGTGTTGGAGCAATCGTTGTGACTCAAGGTTTTGATGTTTTGGCAAAGTTTAAGTTAGGATTTGCATTGTGTACTGATATGCGCTATGGAGTGTGCAGGTGTATAAGTGCAAATAGAGAAAGTCCAAGTGGAGACATTAGCTGTGTAAATCCAAGGGTGTGGCCTTGGCAACGTAAGTCCAAGTGTATGCTTGGTAAGTGAAGTCCAGGAGCGCGACTCTGGCAAGGTGTGGTTGACTCAGCTTGACGACTTCGGGTCCAGTGAAGGATAGAGTATTCGAGGGACCGTGGATAAGGTAGCAAAGTCAAGGCCAAGGGAAGCGCACTTCGAGGCATACAC
>JBAMIB010000083.1:1544101-1554453 GCA_037177415.1 Kaempferia rotunda | reverse complement strand
CTCGTAACTCTCTCCCAAAGTTTCATGATTTGAGCTACCAATTTAATCCCTCTATAATTAGGACCAGTGTTTGAAGTGCCGAGCCGTGCTGCCCAAAACCGGCGAAATTTACCGTTCCGGTGAGGAACCGAAACCGACACCGCAAGCGAACAAATTTCGCTTGCGTCAGGGTACCGCGACACGCGATTGACGATCGCGGGAGGCTTTCGCACCAGCGGAAGCGTCGCGGGATACTTCCGACAGTGCCTCCCGCGGCACCAGAAGTATCCTGTGATGCTTTTAGTGCCGTGGGAAGTCTCCGCCGCCACCTGCAGTGTCGCGCGGGCGACGCCTCCGCAGCCGCCTGTAGCATTGGGCGACTCCTCCGCCGCCTGCAGCGTCGCGCGACACCTCTGCCGCCTACAGCGTCGCGCGACACCTCTGCCGCCTACAGCGTCGCGCGATACCTCCGCCGTAGGTCGCGGTTGCTCCGCGCGATTTAGGGTTGCTCGTAAAAAAATTTGATTAATTTAAACAATTCCCAACTGGAATATTATAGACTTTCACACACCCAAATTAAATTATCCCTATAAAATATATATTTAAAATTAAAAAAATTTATTAATTGATATTATAAAAATTCTAAAAGAATTCTGAAAAATTCTATAAAATCATTTTAATATTCTAATAATTTATTATTATTATTTTGTATTTTTGACTGTTTAATTGATATTTTAATTTAATTTTATTATTTTAAATATATATTATTTAAATTAATAATTAGTTAAATGAATAAATAATTAATTTATATAATTATGATATTTCAATTTTAATTCGAGTATTAATACATCAATTTTCTTTAAATAAAGTTATATTTAATTTTTTTTTCTAACCATATTAAATTGTTCAATATTTAATAACTTCTATAAAATCAATAAACTTATTTTTAAATTATAATCTAATAATTACTATATATATAAATAAAAATATTCCGAAACCGTATCGGCACGGCACGATACGATACTGAAACCGTATCGTTCCGGTCAGGAACCGAAACCTCGGCACGGCTCGAAATTTTAAACCTTGACCTTGATAGCCATTAATCCTACTTATTAATGGTCATTGCTTAGCCATTTACTGCCTCAGCTAGCTATCGATTAATGGTTGGACGGTTACAAGACAAGTCGTTATTGGCCAGCCAATAACGTTCGATTGTTTCAGGTCTGTTACACATTTGAGGTACGCAGAGACAGTCTTAGTAGCAAAACAGTTGCTTTGGGTTTTTTTTCCTCCGACTATTCAATCCGCGTAGGTCACGCTCGCATACGAGTCAACTGATTTTACTGCAATCCGAGCCTGAATTTGTGCCTGTAGGTGTGAGAGAGATCCTCTCATCCATACAAATTCACAGCATCTACAATTGTAATTCAATATAACCCAATGTAGGACTAAACTCCTATTCACATTGTGAGCGCTCATTTCATCCATTTTCTTGTTCCCTTTTCCAACAGAACAACTAAACAAGGAACATTACAATCACATCGAAGCACTAGCAAGACAAGTAACCCAACAACTACAGGTTGTTCAATAGAGGTGTCATGCAAAACTCGATAAACTGTTGCTATAGGAGGTGGTTGCAACATTACGGCAAAAGACGCTTATATTGAGCGAAACTAAGAGATTATTTAACTAGCAAAAGGCTAAATGCTATTACCTCAAGAGCAGCGACAAGTGCACCAAATTCCATGACCTGTTTGAAAGAAATGCAAGCGCAATCACCTAGCTTTGGTTTGTAAGGATGATGGAACACAAACACAATCACAATAGGAGGTAGAAACTGGATTTGTGGCTTACTATACAACTTTGCTGGGCTTAGAAGTTTCCAGTGAGCTTTTTGAACAAAATGTGGTGACCTTGAGAGCCACTATATCACGACAACAAGTTGAATCCTTAGTCAAGCTCATCACGAATGAGGAAATATGGGTTGCTTTGTTTGGCATTGGTGATGACGAATCACCAAGGTCGGATGCATTCTCTTTATGTTTCTTTAAGAAGGTTTGGAAGATAGTTGGATCACACTTCATGAAAGTTGTCATGGAATTTTTTGTAGCTAACTCACTGTCGAAGCAAACTAACCATACCGAGATTGTGTTAGTGCTGAAAACGAGCCATGCTCAGAAAGTGGAGAATTTCAAACTTATAACTTGCTACAATTTGGTTTACAAACTCATATCTAAGCTTATTTATGGTTGGCTAGTAGAGGTTGTGGACTCCCTAATAGGGAGGAACATGGCTAATAATATTCACTTGACTAGGAGCTATTGCGACATTGTAGGAAGTGAATTTCTCTAAGATACATGATTAAGGTTATCTTGAGAAAAGTGTATGAGTTAGTCAATTGTGAGTTTCTGCTGAAGGTCATGCTAGGCATGGGATTGCCCAACAGATTCATCAAATGGGTGGAGTGTGTGTCACCAGTCTCCTACTTAGTTAAGATGAATGCTATATTGTATGGTTACTTCAAAGGGAATGGCGACTTTGAAAGAGAGATCCTTTATCACCGTGTATTCGTTTTGTGTATGAACTACCTATCTAGACTCTTAAATCCGAGGGCTGCAAACTCCGAGTTTAACTACCATCCAAAATGCTGGCTTTTGCAGATGATTTGCTGCTTATGCTGTGAGGGGATCACACTTCACTGGGTTTCATTCTACTGAGTCTAGTGAATTTTGGAGATTCTTTAGGGATGAATGTGAATGTGAATGTGATGAGCTCAACCGTCTATATAGTGGGCATAATTGGTTCTAGGGACATATCACCTTTCAGATATCAGGGTATGCCACTTGCTACAGCAACAAAAATTATGCATTATGTGCAGCTCGTGGATAGAATAACTAGCCTCATCAATGCATGGACTAGTAGAAGTGTCTTATGCTGCCACAGCTGGGTTCATACGGGTAGGGTTGCAAGGTATGGGATGTCTGTGGCTGCCCATTTTCCCGATTCTAGCATGAGTCATATCTAAGATTATCAGACTATGCAGACTTTGTTATGGGAGTCAAGGAAGTCAAGGAAGTCATTGGTGGCATGAAAGGACATGTGTTGTACTAAGAAGGGGGGACTCAACCTTTCGGAGGAATATTCATGCAAAGGCTAAAACAAATGGGCAAGTAGATCAATGAAGTATGCCTCCGCTCTCAATCGGTGTGGGAATACAACCGTGAAGGGAAGACTCATCTCTCTGCAAGCAGTTAGTTGGGATTTGAAACAAAATTCTGGTGTGTATAGGTTCTGAAAGTTCAGCAATACACCTCCTAACTAGTTGGCGCACGGATGTCAGATTGAGCACAACGAGCTTATGAATATATTATAGACCAAAGGGCCAGTTGCAGCAGTGTATGAAACTGATCTGGAGTCCCTGCATTCTGCCTAAACATTCTTTCATCTGGTTAGGGCTGAGAGGTAGGCTACTTATTGGGACTGTTTAACCGACCAAGAGACAATTAGGATGTGCCAGGTCTGTATCTCAGAGCTGGAAATTCTAGACCATTTATTTTTTGGCTGTGCGTCAAACAGATTTATCTGGGGCCACATATGGGGATGATTGGGCATCACTCGACAAATGACTACATTTAGAAGTGCTATGAAATGGCTGCTAAAGGAAGCTAGGGAAACGACTTAATGTAACTGGACAAAGAAGATTCCTTTTGGATGCACGGAATACCAATTATGAATGACTCAGAACAAAAGGGTCTTTGAAAGGGTGGTTTGTTCAACAGATTCCATCATCTGCAAGATTAAAGTGCTAGTTTATAAGATTTTGTTTATATTGTACCCTGAAGTTCAAGTGTTACATGAACAATGAGTAGTTAGTGAGCGAATAGTTTGAGAGAGGTTGCCACACTCACAGCATATGTATATATTAGGGCTGAACTGAGCATTGGTTCATTGTGCATGTTTTGTTGATGATAAGTTTGCATGTTTTGTTGATGAATGAAGTTTACATTTACAAAAAAAGAAAAAGAAGATAATAATATACTTTGAGATTTCATATTTGTGCAAAAGGAGTTCTGACTTTCAGGTATTTAAGGTTTTTGCTGTTTAATACTGACATGACATTTGTTCATTTTCATAAGTACTGATCGCTTTACTTTTAAGCAACATCACAAATAAGTACTGATTGCTTTACTGACATGACATTTGTTCATTTACATTTCATTTTCATAAGTGTATTTAATAAATACTGGTTGCTTTACTTGATTTATCAGGAAGAGGGTGTGAACATAACTGCTAATTCACTTCATCCTGGATCAATCATCACAAATCTTCTACGTTACCACAGTTTTATAGATGGTAATAAAAATAACAGTGCTACAGTTAATCAGTGATTCTCAATATATTTTTTATGTCAGATAAGAAACTGCTTTACCCATGACTTACTAGTTGGCGTATGTTTCACCAAATTGTTTCTCTGTATACGCCAGGCTTGGGTTTATTTTTTTACCTTTACTTTTTCTTCTCATCATTAAACATTTTAGTCGCTGCCAGGAAATTGGACATTCACATTCCCGTGTAAAATGCTTGTGCACCAGTAGTTACCAGATGCTCATTTCTCCAAGTGGGTCATCTGTTTCTACTGATCATTTCCCCATATTATCATGTCTAAATAGTTACTATCCCAAATTAAAACTGTATTTCAAATTTAAATGATCGATTTATGCATTTCCTTTTTAAATTTGGATAGTGAATTCCCTCATTAACACCTCCATTGTGGGTGAGAAGTCAGCATAAGACGGAGAAGGTTTTTGTTAGACCTTGACCACTCTCATAAATTATGTTAGGCATCCCATAACTTAAATAATTGGTGCATGTTTAACCAAACTGGTTCTGTATTGACATGTTTGGGCCTAGTTTTCCCTTTTCTTTTTCTTCTCTGCAGTGAAGCTTTTAGTCTCTGCAAAGTTGGCATTTACATTTCAGTGAAAAATGTTCATGCACCAGTAATTACGAAATGCTCCTTTTACCAAGTTGTCCATCTATTTCTATCAGATGCTTAAGTAGTTATTATAATAGGACAGCTCAGTGTATGAAGCTTCCGTCAATGTGGGGTCCGGGGAAGAGTCTATTCCATGCAGTTTTTCCCTGCTTTGCAAGAAACTATTTTCGTGACTCGAACTCGTGACCTCCATGTCATTGACAGCAACTTTACCGTTTGCACCCAGGTTCCCCTTCGCTTAAGTAATTATTATGCCAAATTAAAATCTGTGTTTCTAAAATTCAATTGATAGATTTGTGCATTTCATTTTTAAGTTCCAACAGTTAATTTTCTCATTTAGCAACCCAGTGCAGGGCTTAAGCCAGAATAAGGTGACGAAGGTTTATGTTTAACCTTACTGCTCTCATAACATTACTGTTCTCATAAATCATGTTAGATACCTCACAAACTTGGATCTTGAATATTATGTGGCATATAAAAGTATATTATATGCCAGTATTATTAGCCAAATGGCTTCAAATAGAATTTAGTGGCAGAAAAGATTCATATAACCAAACACAAATTAGTTGCCAGACAGTTTTTTCAAGTAATTGCCATTTCTAATTCAAGATATTCTCTTTTGATCTAATGCAGCCGTTGCTCGTACAGCTGGGAGACTAGTATTGAAGAATGCACAGCAGGTAAAGTATTTTTATCAGATGTATGTATGCTTAATCCATTTTTGGTGTAATCCCATGTTACTACTAGTTACAATTAGGCGAACGAGATTTAACCCATAAGACCAAACTAAGTCATATTATTAAAAGATTTTCAATCTGGGTCAACTTTAAGGTAGACTTTCAGTGCGTAGTTTGTTGAATAAAGTTTTTATTAAATTATTATACTTTGATGATAGGTGTTGGATATTCATTTTATTTGCCGATCATTTTCTATACTAGATCTGGATTTGATACCTATCTAAATTCTCATATATCTCAGGTTCACAGTTTATTTAGACCAACCTCTTCATCTGTTTCAATATACCCTGATTTGGCTTCCTTCTGTGCCTTTGTCCCATTCATTGTGATGTTTATGTAAGGATTTCTGTGTATGTACAAAGCTAAGGGTTTATGGTCTATCTCTTTGAGTAGTCTTGTGGACAATGGCGAGTGCTCACTTGTCACCGCCCCAACAATCGACTAGCATTCCTTGCTCGCCATACATGGATGGCAAGGTGATGAGCCTTCACCAAGCTGCTAAAACTGCTAGTTCCTTTGTAGCGGTGTCCGAAAATTTGCAACATCCTCTTAATGTGCTTTCATGTGGCATATCCAACCACCATCGGATCCTCGCCCATAGCTGACTAATTGACCAACAGCTAAAGAATAAGTGCTCCTGTGTCTCCAGCTTTAGCCTACAAAAGGTACAACTTGGATCCTCCATGTAGTTCTGTCTATCTCGGGTAGCCTCCCATGTGCTAACATCCATAGGGTGAAAGTGTGACTCAACTGCAGGTACGACTTCCATACTATCTTCATCCATGGCTTCTTCTCACTTGGACATCTGAATAAATTATATCCCCTATGTGGTCAGCCTCTATATTGCCCCAGCTGTAGAGCCAACAAAAGCTAAAATTGTATCACGGATCTACAGTATCCTTTTGATGAGCGACGAGTTTGCATGCTTGGCCTACCATTCCCACACCCCAACTTGTCTAAAGTACGTGTTATGGACCCACCGTATCCATAGAGTATCCTTCTTTTCCTTGATGTGCCACAACACTTTTGCTAGTAATCTTAGGTTTAGGCTTTTAGATTCCTAAAGCCTAGACCTCTTTCCTCCTTGGGTTTGCACCTCTCGGGCCAAGCAATGGGGGATGTTTTGTTGTTTACATAAAGCTCTGACTGATGCTGTAGATACAATTCACATAAATCTCTTTCTTTCCTTGAATGCTTGTTTCGTTGTGTGCTGTGTGTTCAAAGAATTTTCTCTTTGAGTAGTCACGCAGTGGCAAAAGCTATAACGCCATTCAGCTGTGTTAGGAGGTGCATATGAAAGGGAAGCATTCTTCCTATGAAACCTATTGAGGGATCCATCAGGCAAATCTCCTTGTGTTATCCCCTAAGCAGCTTGGATATCATTGTCTTCCTTTCCATTTCTTCTCCTAGATGTGCTTGATGTGTTGGAGTAAATGATGATTATTTTATTTCTCTCTGACATCGATTTGCTTGTTCATCCATGATTTGTAGATTCTCTCTTCCCTAACTATTTACAAAAATGTGATAGACTACTTGAATAATTGAATGCAGGAAATACAAAGATGTACATACAGTTCAGATAGAGGCGCAAGACAAAATTAAACCTCTTGAAAGAAAGAGATTATTATAATTTTAATTGTTCCTTACATCACTTCAGATATTTACTATAATTTCCAAATTTCATTTTATTTGATAAAAGAGCAATTATTCTACGTTCATTCTATTAAATTAAGTTTTAGGATTAAGGTTATGGCCGGTCCCAAACTCGGATAAAGGAGGAGAGTTGGGTTAGATTGCTAGGTAACCTTAAAACTAAGCAAATGTTCCCTAGAAGGAATGCGTTGTAGGGTCCGACTGTAATGTCTCAGCAAAGACTTCGGTAAAGACTGTTACTTCTCCATAGCTTGGGTGCATTGCTAAATATGCAAAAGTTCGTGTTGCAGGGTCCGACTGCAACGTATCGGTAAGAGTCGTTCTAGCTCTATGAGAACTTAAATGTCGTGTTAAATAGACGAGTTCTTACACCATAAGTTGAATAAGAACACATTTATGGGAAAACTAATAGTTTAAATTTTGAAACATGGAACGTAGGAGCCCTCATTGGTAAATCAATGGAGGTAGTAGTTAGATTAGTATTTTGTGTGTATAAGAGATAAAATGGGTATGCGAGAGCAAAGATGATAAAGAACTTAGGTTTTAAGTTATGATACAAAAAAGAGTAAAACAAGAAATAGAGTGCGTATTGTAAGATTGAAAGTGCTAGAGGGGGGGGGGGTGAATATCGCTCGTGGCTTTTTCACGTTTTCGAATGAACAATCAGAGAGAACGCAACGGAAAAATAAAAACTAACACAACCAAGATGACCCTTTTGGTTATACTTGGTTCGGAGCCTGTGACGACTCCTACTCCAAGGCCCACTCGTTGAGTGTTTACTTTGAGCAATTCACTAATAGCTCACAAATTATAAATACAAGAGTTATAAAGTTGAAATGCAATAACAAAACTATACTGACAATAAGAGAGACTAGAATCTGAGGCTTCGGTTGTTGAAGTGTCATTTCAGTATCGTAGAAAGCTCTTTGGACCAGCATGCAGTTACGGAAGTTACTCAGAATTTTGCGTTGAAGCTGTTGGTCGAAACAGTGATTTATAAGTCGTGGAAGGCGCCTTCAAGACCATCCAAGGCGCCTCTACGTGTAGGTTTTATCCCCAAAACCTCGATCACGATAAGCTTTGCATTTTGTGAACTTAATCCTTCTAAAGGTGGTGCCTTTAGGCTCTCGAAGGTGCCTTCACAGTTTACACCTAGCTCCAAGGCCCCTTCTCCCGCCTAGAAGGCACCTCCGTGCCTCTCTGCGCGGGCCTTCAGCCAAGGCCAGCCGAGGTGCCTTTAGCCCCACGGAGGGCGCCTCGGGTACTATTCATCTGAGGTGTCCTTTGTGCATTTCACTTCTTGCGAGGCATATTAGTCCAAATACAAAAGATTCCCTGCAAATTAAAGTTAGCACAATAAAATATTATTAATAAACTATTAGACAGTCAAGGGATTGTCCGGTCTTGACATTTGGATTTCGACCGAAACCCTAGGTCGAATTGACACCTACTGTTCCCTCTCGGGAAACGCATCCTCACCTACTCCTATCATGAGAGTTTACCTATTGTCACATCCCATCCTTCAGACCGTTTAGACTTTGCTAGCATCCAAGATCTCAGGACTTTCCGTTAGACTTTCGATCCCTGACCCTTCCAGTCTTTCACTTAGTGTTCGCGATCTCCAGAATTTTCACCTACGTCTGATCCCCGACCCGTAGGATTTCTCGCCTGATGTCCTCGACCTATCAAGACTTTTCGCTTAGCCGCAATTAGGGCTTTCCACAACCTAGGGTTACCTCCCTTAGGATTTTTCACATGCCTAGCCTCAACTATCAACTAGGACTATCCACATACTCAAGCAGACTTGTTAGCTCAACAATAACCCTTAACTTTGAACCCTTTGTCATTAACAAAACTCAAGTTCGATTATCTAGTGCTCCTTGCACCAACATGTATTGTTGTAGATAGTTCGTTTAAAGATGAAGTTGCTGGAGTAGTTTTCGATCATCTGGTGTTCCCTGCACTAACAGGTGTTATTGTAGATAGTTCGTTAAAAGATGAAGTTGCAGGAGTAGTTTTCGATCATCTGGTACTCCCTGCACCAACAGGTATTGTTGTAGATAGTTCGTTAAAAGATGAAGTTGTAGGAGTAGTTAGAAAAGAGAATAGAACTATAGCTCTCAAGATAGTAGTAGCGAAAAAAACTATAAATGTAATTAGCATATATGCACCTCAAGTAGGATTAAACGAAGTTACTAAATCAAGATTTTGGGATTACCTAGATGAAGCATTATAAAATATTTCGTCAAATTAAATAATTTTAATAGGATGTAATCTAAATGAGCATGTCAGAGTGAAAAAATGAGGAACATGAGAGGGTACATGAGGTTATGGATTTGGAACGAGAAATGAAGATGAGAAAATTATATTGAATTTTGCGATAGCATATGACTTTATATTAGCTAATATATTTTTTTAAGAAAGGAGGAGAACACTTGGTCACGTTCGAAAGTGAGAATAATAAATCACAAATTAACTTTCTTATAGTTAGGAAGAGGGATAGAAAGATTTGTTAAGATTGCAAGTCATCTCCAGAGAAAGCTTAACCATCCAATATAGATTAGTAGTGTTTGAATATACGTCTCAAGCATAATATCAATAGAAGGAAAATTTAAACAACTACTTAAATTGAGAGTGGAAATTAAAAGATAGAAAACAAAACATATTTAAGGAGAAGGTAAGAGTACAAGTATTAGGTGAAATATATAATAATTCTAATATGACATGGAATAAAATGATATTAAAGATGATATCAAAGTTGAAAATAGTAACTAAGAGTGTATTATGCACCACTAAATAAGGAATCTTAGTGGTGGAATGAGAAAGTATAAGAGAAAGTGAAGGAAAAAAAAAAGCTGCTAAGGAATTATATATTTGTAAGATAGAAGAAAACTTAAAAAAGTATACAATAATCAAGAAAGAGGTTAAGAAAGTAGTGAATGGAGCAAAGAATGAAACTTTTGAATGGTTATATTGAAAATTAGATA